>JABXWE010102585.1:0-10621 GCA_014611495.1 Limonius californicus
GCGGAAGGAAAATTTGATACCATCGTTAAAATAATGAAATTAAAATAATGCACTGAATTACATGCGAATTTCTTTCTGTGTTTATCTTGGTGGTTGGGTGGGCACGTGCCCTTGTGCCCTTTAGTACAAGCCGCTACTGATCTTTACCCGCCGAATTTCATAACTAATTTAATGTACATTATATTTTAAACTCTAAATGCTCTCATGATCTTCTTCAATTGCCTAAATAAATGAAACAGAAATGTTGCTAAAGCGGGAGTATTTGGGGAATTAAGCTTTATTATTCTCCCAAGTTTGATATGGTTCTTAAACTGAAAGTTTATTGTTTCCCCTTGATTTACATTCATGTCGTTGCTTGTATTAATTAATTCAGAAAACTATTTCACCAGATATGTGAGTACACTAACCAGGAATGCTATATCAAAGTAACTATAACCACACATACCTGTTTGGTTTTCATTTCTGTGTTCCCCAGACCTTTATTAGAGTCCTCTCCTTGCCGCTTCATCTCTTTGACAAACTAATACTTGTATAATACTAATACACAATGCTTAGAAAATCTATCCTAATACCATTAATTATTCATTCGCAGTGGTTTGGATAGTTCAACATCAAAACAGTGTATCATGCTTCTAAAACAACTAGCTCAAGAAGGAAAAACAATAGTATGTACAATACATCAACCTAGCGCACTGATTTTCGAAATGTTTGATCATCTCTATGCAGTAGCTGAAGGAAGGTGCATATATCAAGGGTCAATAAAAGGAATGCTTCCATATTTGGAGGACTTAGGACTTCGATGCCCACCATATCACAATCCTGCAGATTATTGTAATAATAGATTTTAATTAAAAAATTGATATTTATTTACTTCTGCTTTATTTATAGTGATTGAAGTAGCCTCAGGAGACCATGGACAATATGTAGAAGATCTAGTCATAAGATCTGAAAATGGCCAAAGTCAGGATTGGAGAAGAAGGCAAAGGGATACATTGCAGATGCAGTCGATTGATCATATAGGTAGGAAAACCAAATAAGGGTATTTAAATATTACGTCTATGTAAACTCAAAATTATATTCTGTATTTACATGTCTTTAACATTAGATTTGAAACAACTGCACCCTTAAAACTTTAATTGCAAGTTTCTTCCAATATTTTAAAATGGTAATTATTATCTATTGCAGATAAAATGATGAAAAGCGGACTGGTAACCCCAGTAAAAGCTCCCCCATTAAATTTTTCCATAAAAAAGAACTCGGGGGTCCAGAGAGAAAGTAATAAATTTGGTTGTTTCACCAGGAGCTATCCAACATCTTTCTGCAACCAACTACAGGTTTTACTCAAACGTTCATTTTTGATGCTGAGCAGAGATAGAACGCTCACTTACTCAAGGATCTTAACTCACCTTTTTGTAGCACTTTTCATAGGAACTTTATATTTTGGAATAGGAAATGATGCTAAGGACGTTCTGAATAATGCAAATTATTTATTTTATACTGTGATGTTCCTTATGCTCACTTCATTTAACTGTGTAACACTGACATGTAAGTTGTTTCACTAGGATTGAGATACTTTATAATAGTACTGAATTACTTTTAGTTCCATCAGAAATACCCATTATAATCAAGGAACACTTCAATAGCTGGTATTCTGTCAATTCATACTATTTAGCTATTATTGTGTCAGACATACCAATCCAGGTATTTAAAAGTTTATATTGTCTTAATATTCAATCTAATTGTGATCTGCTTTTAGATGATTTCCACATTAATTTATGCTGTCATCACATTTTACATGACTGCTCAACCCACAGAAACGTTTAGATTAATCTTTTTCTTAGTGATATGCATTTTAATATCACTTGTAGCTCAAAGTTTTGGCTTACTCATCGGAGCGAGCTTGGACTTAAAGGTAAACAATTATAATACTATTATATGATTTAAATATTCCATATTTTTAGAGTGGTATAATATTGGGTCCAATCTGCTTCCTACCCTTCACCATATTCTCTGGATTTTTCGTGCAGCTGAATGATGCTCATCCGTATATGCGATGGCTATTCCACATATCCTATTTAAAGTATGGTTTCGAAGGATTAATGCTATCAATATTTGGCTATGAACGAGGCAAATTGCCTTGTTCTGCAGACTACTGCCATTTTGTGTATCCGGACAAGTTCCTTGATCAGATGGACATGGAAGATGCAGTTTACTCGCACTGTATTTATTTTTTGCTTGGACTGACAGTTTTTATTCGCACTCTAACTTATTTCATTTTACAAAGTCGAGTAAGGAGATGATTTTGTTGATGTGTCATATTAAGGGGAGAACACAACTCAAAGAATACTTAAGCACTTTTAGTTCAAACCATGGTAGATTTTGTGATGATGTTTGACTGTGGTGGCCATTATATCACATATGTGTTCAAGGCTTAGTGTGATAGTATTTAGTAGTTACGATTTAATTATTCAGTATACTGTGTTACTATTAAGTTTCAGTGTAAAACAGCGCAGATCAACTCAGGTTATTGCGGTTGTTTTATTTAGCCCGATTATTTATGTTTTTATAATTTGTTATTATGAGTAGAAAAGTTTATGCTTCTTAGTGATTCAGCGCATTTTAAATTTTAAGCAGAGAGCCTTAGTTTATAGGAAACTAAAATATTTTTGTCAGTGTTAAACAATTACAGCCGTGATCTAAGTTTATACCTATTTTAAAAAGTTTAATTATAAGCAACAGAACTGTTTATAAATTTTCAAGTTTCCACAAATATAATTACTATAATAAAGTAGTTGTGACTGAAAAACAAAAATATTTTAAACATATTAAACATTCCAAAAAATTGATATGTAGATTAGAATTTTGGATAATCATATGTAATGTACACAAAGTTATATTCTCATACTTTTATACCAACAAGATATTTATATTAAAAATATATGCTGCATACTGAAGTTTTGTATAGGTACCTATGTAACTTTATTGTAGTGATGGATTCAAGGTGGGCATTTTCCTAGGACACTTTCACATAATGGGGTTTTTATATATTAATATTGTACTGCAAAACTTGTTAAATTTTCTGTTAAGGGAGAAGTGGCATGAAAGGAACATGCATTATAAAAGCGACATCTATAGTTGTAATTACTCATTTTTACAAATTACAGACTATTATTGCAGTCATTAGTATTCTGTTTTATCGAACAGACAATAGGATAAAATTTGGCCGACATCCTATTCTGTCTTTTTACCTGCTAAAAGTGGATTGGGAAATATTTTGTTGTATTGCTATTATACCAAACTTAGTGAATTTAATTTTAAAATTTTTGTGCTCCAACATGTAGATTAGTTTTGTGTTCAATTCAATTTAACAAATAATCTGAAAATCAGGTAGGTAGGTAACTTTGTATGTATTTTATATAATTTAGAATAAAGTGAGGTATGTAATGAAAGGGACATCAAATCAAGTAAAGAAAGGGACATGTCCCTTTCATTACTTTTTTTTTTATTGATAGTGATGGTTTTTAATGCTTAATGATGGCTTAATACTTTTTTCTTACAGATAATGGAACGTGAAAGTATTAAAAAACCAAGAGAATTCGAAAAGACCCATTGGAAATTAATAATGCTGTTATGGAAATTATTAATAATGGACAATCGATTAGGTTCTTCTTCTTCTTCCTGCGGTGCGGGTTGGCCCCGCGGCACTCAGGCCTTAGGCCCATTGTGCATACCGCCGTTTAATTCTCATCTTGGAATAGGCCGGTGCCAGTCGCAAAGGCTAGCACGTGGCCTATAGGGTCATCCCTATGCCTTATGTCCTCCGGTTCCAAGAACGCTGCACCAAAGTGTTTGTGTCGCAGGGTCATAAGTATGACGCACTGGCATAATATGTGCTGGGAAGATTCTTCATCTTCCCCGCAAAGTCTGCAGATCGGGTCAATTACGATGCCGATTCTGTGCAGATGTTTATTGAGGTGACAGTGCCCCATTAGGAGTCCTGTTGGGATTCTAATTTGCTTCTTACTAAATTTTAGAAGTTCTTTTGACGTCGCCAGCGATATCTCTCGAACAAAGAGTTTGCATTGCCTCGGTCCCTACTGTAAAGACCAGTCACGAAGGAACCGGGTCCAGACCCATTTCTTCGTTACCAGCCTTACGTTGCAATATGGTATCCCAAGAATGGGCTCAGGTCCAGACGGGTCCCCATTGGAGCCCTGTCTAGCCAACTGTTCCGCCTCTTCGTTACCGTCGATGTTGCTGTGACCTGGTACCCACAGCTACTTTACCGAGTTCTGCGTGCAGAGTCTCGTCAGCGCCGCTCGGCATTCAGATACCGGCTCCGAAGACACCCTGAAAGAGTTCAGGGCTAAGAGAGCGGTCTGGCTGTCCGAGCAGATGTAAATATGTTTGTTGGTAAAACCTCTGTCTAGGTTTTCATAAGCACAGGCCAGGATGGCAAACATCTTGGCCTGGAATACTGTGGTGTACCTGCCCAGTGAGAACAACGGCCTCACTCTAGGTGATTCGCCGTAGACGCCCGCCCCTACGCCAGCCTCCGTCCTAGAGCCGTCTGTGAACTAGACAAGGCCCTTAGTAGTGAGGAGGTTATGGCCTCGGGTATCCCAGTCCTCTCTAGAAGGGATGACTGTTTTATATGGTGTGTTGAAGGAGAAGAAGGGTACCATTCGAACACTCCTCATGCAGAGGGTATCATGAGCCTCTGCCATAGTTGACAGGACCCGCGAATGCCCCAGCGTTCCCACTACCTTTGTCCACTGCCCCCCACACTTAAGTCTATAGGCCGCCCTTCTAGCCTCAGCCTCAATCATAAGATGAAGGGGCACGAGTCCGAGAAGGGCTTCCAAGGCCGTTGTGGGTGCTGTTCGCATTGCTCCTGTCAATCCTAGACAAACCAGCCGTTGGAGATGCCCGAAGCATTTCTTTGCGCTTGCTAGGGTGACCCGCGGCCACCATACCAGCGCGGCGTGTGTAATGAGAGGTCTTACCACCGCAGTGTACATCCACATGATGACATTCGGTTTAAGACCCCACGTGCTTCCAAACGTACGTCTACACATCCAAAAGGAGGCAGTTGCCCTCTGTATTTGTCGTTCTGAATGCTCCTTCCAGGTCAGTTTAGCATCCAGGATTATTCCCAGATACTTAACTTTCCCGGCGGCCCTTAGAGGGATTCCGAAGAGTAGAGGGTCTATAAAGCCATCCCGTGTTGGTTAGGATGCAACGGCATTGCCCTTAGTGCGACGTCCCTTATGTACCTATCAACCATTCTTTCCACCGTTTTAAGTAGAAATGAAGTGAGGCTGATGGGTCTAAATGATTTGGCCAGGTCAAACGATGTTCGACCAGCCTTTGGTATAAAGACCACCTTTACGGATCTCCATGCTAATGGTGTATATCCGTAAGCAAGGCAGGTCCTAAATATGTTATAGAGTGGTCTGATGAGCAAGTCCAGCCCTTCCTGTAGAAGTGCCGGGAAAATGCCATCTGGCTCTGGACTTTTATATGGATCAAATGTGCTTATCGCCTACTTGATCTTTTCGTGTGATACCACTTTCGAAGCCGTCTCCCAGTCCTTTGGACTGATGCCAATGCGGGGAGCCCTTACTGGTGGGGTATCGCCCGTCTCCGCCACAGAGCCTGGGAAGTGTACCTCCAGGAGATGCCTTAGAGTCTCCTCGTCAGTGGTCGTGTGGTCACCAGAAGGAAGCCTCAGGCACTCCAACTTGGCTCTTGGGTTTTTTGAGAGCGCTTTATGCAGTCTGGCTGCTTCTGGTAGGCCTTCGATGTCGAGGCAGAAGGCCTTCCAGGGCTCTCGTTTAGATCTACGAATAGAATCTTTGTAATTGCGTTGAGCCTGCTTGAAGCAGTCTCAATCGCAATCGGACTTGGTACGCATCGCCCTATTCAGTAGCCTGCGTGTCTCTTTACGTTGCTTTTGGAGCTCGGAGTTCCACCATGGTACTTTCTTTGCTCTCTTTGCGCGTCTTAGCGGGCAATTCCTTTCGAAGGAAGCAGTAACCGCAGTATTGATGTTATTTAGGTGCTCTTCCACCTCCTGTATGGTGCGAACGCTAATAGGTATTCCTTGTAGTCCATTCGAAAGGTCCACCCTATAGGTAGCCCAGTCGGTACTCTTGGGATTCCTGTACGCTGCGCCTTCACTGTGTTGCAGCTCTAGGCTGAATCGGATGTAGCGGTGGTCCGAAAGGTACGATTCCGATTCCGCTACGACTCGCCAGTTTTTCGTCCACTGGGTTACCTGCGCGGATCCCAGATACAAATCGATTACTTCCTGTCTCCTGGAAGTAACAAAAGTGGGGGAGCTTCGATTAGATTCACTGCCAAGTCTTTTGGAATTGCTAAATCTATGCTAGCACGCTTGGTTCAACAAGCCAAAGTTCAACAGCAACAATTTGAATACAAGCCGAATATAGGCAAGAGAAAAATATTTTCTACAGATGAAGAATTGCTGCTTGCTCAATATATCAAAACTGCTTCGAAGATATCTTACGGTTTAACTTGCATACGAATGAGCGAATTAGCTTTACAATATGCAAAAAAGTTAAATAAAAATTATCCAAAATGTTGGGATCAGAAGAAGATTGTTGATATTGACTGGTACAAAGGTTTCATGCAGCGGCACCAAGATCTTTCTTTACACAGGTAAAAAAAAAAATTAGTTTAGCCCGAGCAACGGCGTTTAATACAACAACAGTTGACAGATTCTATAAAAATTTACAGGGTGTGCTCGAGAAATACTACTTTAGTCCACAAAATATATACGATGCAGATGAAACTGGTCCTCCTACTGTTACCGAATTGCCTAATGTAATTGCGTAAAAAGGTGTCAAGCAAGTGGGCCAAGTTTGCTCTCAAGAACGTGGCCAACTCGTCATGATGCTTGGATTCGTCTCAGCAGCTGGAAATACCATACCACCTGCCTTTGTCTTTCCACGGATACATTTCAAGCCATTCATGACAGAGGATTGTCCTCCTGGAAGTTTAGGGTTGGCTAATCCATCAGGTTGGATGACGGGTGACAATTTTTATCAAGCTTTTAAACATTTTGTGGAGTACGCAAAACCAACAAAGGATAAACCGGTTCTGCTGTTAATGGATAATCATGATGGTCATATTACTGTGTCCGTAGTGATGCATGCGAAAGAAAATAATGTGATAATATTGACCTTTCCACCACATGGCAGTCACCGACTTCAACCATTGGATATCTCTGTCTATGGACCCTTTAAAAGTTTTTTTAAGTCAGCTCTCAATGACTGGATGGTGAGTAATCCTAGTCGAACAGCGACAATATATACGCTTCCGAAGCTTGCAAAAATAGCATTTGAGAAGTCATTTTTTATTAAACATATTGTAGCAGGATTCAACAAAGCAGGAATCTTTCCCTATAGTTCAGAAACCTTTTCTGAGGAAGACTTTTTATGGTCCTCTGTAACGGATCATCCCTTACCATCGTCCAGTAAAGAAGTCGATTGTTCTGTGCCAATTGACAGTAGTACGGAACTTATTGATGTAAATGGAACTCCAGCAAATTAAATTAATATTACCCCGGAAACTATCCGACCATTTCCAAAAGCTCTTTGCAGACAAAACAAAAAAGGGGGAAGAAAAAAAGGTTCCTCGAGAGTCTTTACGGAAACACCCGAGATGGATATGCTAAAACAGGAAGAGAAAAAGAAAAAAAAGGAAGAAATCCTTAATAAAAACTAATCTAAAGGTGAAGAAAAGTTTTGCCTGATAGTAGTAGTAGCAGTAGTAGCATCAATGGAGAAGATAGTGTGGAATATGAAGATAGTGAAGATTTAGCACGACCAGATAATGAGAGTTTTGTAATTGAAGAAAGCAACCATGTTTTAGTGAAGTTCTGCACAAAAGAAAAAAATAATTTTCGACATGCTATCGGCGTTATCATGAAGAAAATTGCAGACAACGAATATAGAATTAGATTTATGAAAAAATCAGCAAAAACCGATAACTTCTAATTTCCAGAGGAAGACGATGTTAGTGATGTCAATGATAAAGACATAGTTATGAAGCTTCCTCAACCATTATAAATGGATGGAACAAAGAGAGTTCAGGGTTTTTATTATTTTGCCGTTGATTTATCTAGTGTAACTGGCCTAATGTAAATTTTTTTTGTATCTATTTTTGAATAAATGTCCTTAAAATTTTTTTGGGTACTTTGATTTGTTGGGTCTATTAAATAAAAGCTTAATAATAATTATGTAAGATGCAATTGGTAAATTTTTATATGTCCCTTTCAATGCACTATAGGGCCATGAAAGGGACAATTACAATAATCCAAAATATGTTATTTTATTACTACCCCTATGGCTTTTTATTAATTTTTATAACTCAGAACTGTAAACGAGACATGTAAGTAACTTTTTAATCAAGAAAAGTTATTTAAAAAAAGATTCCTAAGCTGTTTTGATTTATTTTGTGTAATATGTCCCTCTCATCCCACTTCTCCCCTAGTATCAAATACTTAACCATAGACCAGTAGGTACTTAAATAATGCATATAATTTAGAAAATATAATAAACTACAGTAATCTGATCTATTGTTAAATTAAACAAATATTATCTACGTATCTGTTTATCTGAGTCCCATGAGCTCCATACATTTTTTTTAGTGTTTATCATCTCTGCATAAAACTTTCACACTCATGTTAATACTGTGGCATTTTAAGCTGTATTATTCAATTGGGAAGTTGCTCTTATAGCTGCAAGAATAGTTTTGCACTCTTTTACACAAAAGATTATCCTGTATGTTCTTTATGATTTTTACATTTTACTATTGTTTTTGACATCAAAGAGCAACTGTCTTTGCACTAAGAATAAATGTAAATAGTGCGGCTTCTGTTTTCTTTGTACAATTCTTCGCTAGATGGCCTACTTCGTAGTATTTGAATGTATGTATGCATATGCAGCACTTCATGCCTGAAGACATATGGCTTGAATTATTTCCTTCCACTGTTTCCTGTTCTTATCACATAATTCCCAGTACCTAACTCCCAGCTCTACGAAGTCTTGCTGGACATCTTCCCACCACATTATCCAGGGTTTTCTTCTCTTACTAGTACCTGCTAACCGATGATGAAACATATGCCTTGTCATCTGATCCTCGTTTAGCCTTACTATGTGGCCCAACCACCTCAATCTACTGCTTTTGGCAAAATTCACTATAAGGTAGGTTGGGGCAAGTGCGACTTTGGGGCAAGAGCGTCGCCGACCTCTAAAAATTTTAAATGTAGTTATTTTATGATTTTCTCTGAATAAACACTTTGTTACTACTCTTAGCATCAGCGCGCCACCGAGTGTGCGCCGCTCCCCTCTCGCCGAAACACATGGTCATCAAGGTTAGACGCGCAGTCTTGTTTCACTCGTCAGATGAGTATGAACGTAAATTTTCTCTATTATTTTTCTGTGTATTTTTTGAGAACGATCGGTGGAGATATCAATAAGGTAAGTTCTTTAATGTAACATTTCATGAAAATAAATGCTTATTTTAAGTTTTACGTCCAGTTTTTTGGTTAGCGTGGGGGTCGCTCTTGCCCCAGAAAAATCTACCCGTGGGGCATGTGCGACTTCTACGGGTGGGGTAAGTGCGCTTTGAAGGTGCACTTGCCCCCCTTCTTACTATTTATGAAATTCTGTTTGTCAGTAAGTCGAGAGTAAGTTGAAATCAAGAAATATCACAAAACGTTTTTTTTTAGCTTTGAACAATGGTGCGAAATTATATAAGAAAGAGCGAGCGCTCGAAAACTTATACACAAGAGACGCTTCAACAAACCGTTAATAATATAAAAGCAGGAGTTGTGACTATCAAGAGAGCCAGTATTCTTCATAATATTCCAATAACAACACTGAGGGACCATGTCACAGGACGAAGAGGTGAGAAAAGTCCAAGTTTTGGTCGAAAAACTGATATTCCGATAGACTTGGAGAAAAAATTAGCAGAAGGCCTTTGCACTATGGAAAAATGGGGATTTGGCCTGTCCCGTAGAGAAATACTAGACCTTGTTGAAAAATTTGTTAAAGAAAATAAAATAAGCACCCAGTTTAAAAATGGCCGACCTGGTGCAGACTGGTTCATAAATTTTAGGAAGCGACATCGGCTTTCTATAAAAAAGCCTCAAAGTGTGGAAGTGGCTAGGAAAAAAATTGTAGACCCTTTTATTATTCAAAAATACTTTGAGCTATTGAAAAATACCTTGAATGATTTGGGACTAAATGATAAACCAGGCCAAATCTGGAACCTTGATGAATCTAGTTTTTGTTCTGATCCGTCAAAGACTAAAGTAGTTGGAAAAATTGGTTTACCATCTACCAGAACAACCAGCGGACCAGGACGTGAAAACACAACGGTGTTGATGGCTTGTAGTGCTTCTGGAATTAAGGCACCACCATTATTTGTGTTTAAAGGGAAGAGCGTGTGGAGTGAGTGGGTAGGATCAGAAGGATTTGAATATCCGGGAACAGCGTATGCTGCAACAAAGAAGGGCTGGATGGAATCTGACGTCTTCGAAAATTATTTTAAGAGAACACTAATTCCACATATTGGTACAGAACGACCA
>JABXWE010102586.1:0-21604 GCA_014611495.1 Limonius californicus
ATGGTGCGAAATTATATAAGAAAGAGCGAGCGCTCGAAAAATTATACACAAGAGACGCTTCAACAAACCGTTAATAATATAAAAGCAGGAGTTGTGACTATCAAGAGAGCCAGTATTCTTCATAATATTCCAATAACAACACTGAGGGACCATGTCACAGGACAAAGAGGTGAGAAAAGTCCAAGTTTTGGTCGAAAAACTGATATTCCGATAGACGTGGAGAAAAAATTAGCAGAAGGCCTTTGCACTATGGAAAAATGGGGATTTGGCATGTCCCGTAGAGAAATACTAGACCTTGTTGAAAAATTTGTTAAAGAAAATAAAATAAGCACCCAGTTTAAAAATGGCCGACCTGGTGCAGACTGGTTCATACATTTTAGGAAGCGACATCGGCTTTCTATAAAAAAGCCTCAAAGTGTGGAAGTGGCTAGGAAAACAATTGTAGACCCTTTTATTATTCAAAAATACTTTGAGCTATTGAAAAATACGTTGAATGATTTGGGACTAACTGATAAACCAGGCCAGATCTGGAACCTTGATGAATCTAGTTTTTGTTCTGATCCGTCAAAGACTAAAGTAGTTGGAAAAATTGGCTTACCATCTACCAGAACAACCAGCGGACCAGGACGTGAAAACACTACGGTGTTGATGGCTTGTAGTGCTTCTGGAATTAAGGCACCACCATTAATTGTGTTTAAAGGGAAGAGCGTATGGAGTGAGTGGGTAGGATCAGAAGGATTTGAATATCCGGGAACAGCGTATGCTGCAACAAAGAAGGGCTGGATGGAATCTGACATCTTCGAAAATTATTTTAAGAGAACACTAATTCCACATATTGGTACAGAACGACCAGTCCTCTTGATCTATGATGGACATTCAACACACATAATAATAAACATGATATTATTATTATTATAAGCCTTGAAGTAATTCAGACGGCAATGGAAGAACAAATTACTATACTGAAGTTACCTCCACATTCTTCTCATTTGTTGCAGCCGCTAGACCTAGCAGTGTTTCGATCACTAAAGAGTTCTTGGGACGCTAAATTAGTGAAATGGCAGAGGGAACATCCAGGGATGAAAATTCCTAAGAAACAGTTTTCTCAATTAATAGGTCAAGTGTGCCTAGAATCGAATACAGAGATAATTAAAAACGGTTTTAAAAAAGGGGGCATTTCGCCTTTTGATAATAAGGTTATATCGGAGGAACATTACGATGCTGAAGCTCTTGAAAGATGGAAAAAAGCACAAAGTATTGAGCATATGCAAGCGCCTCTCAACCCAAACGAAATTGAAATTGAAACAGATCCATCCAACCACGTTACTCCTAACAATCCATCAGCAAGTAGTACTTCTACGCAAATTACTGCTTCCACAAGTAAGCCAGGCGAGACATATAACTTCTCATTTGAGGCACTTTTGCTGAAAACTATAAAAGTGCCACAAATGTAAACCAGCAAATTAAAAAGCCAAAAAGAAAAGTTTGCGATGGTGCAGAAGTGATTACAAGCGAAGGTGTATTGCAGCGTCTGAAAGAAAAAGATGAAGCATTGAAAAAACTTAAAAATAAGAAAAAAAAACCTAGTGTTGAAATTGAATCATCATCCGATGAAGATAATTATGAATTATTGACCGAAAGTGAAGATGAACTAGGCATTGATACATTTGAAGATTTTCAAAATGAAGAGGAAGATTTGCAAAATGTTAGTAGAAATGTTAGCGACATGACTACTGGTGCTAGTACAATTTGTTGAATGATTATAGAAAGCATTACGTAGGACAAATCATCGATATTGCTAACGATAAAATTACAGTTAACTTTACCAGGAAAAATACTTTTTACAAGTTAAAGTCCATATTTTATTACCCTTCAGTTAAAGACTGTACAGTGGTTCCTGCAACAGACATTATTTCCATTTTACCCAAACCCATGATTGGTCGGAGAGGCGAAATAGGCTTTGAAATATCTTTTGATATGTATAATATACAATAAAAAATAGTTTTTTTTTTACATTTTTTCATGTTTATAAATAAACAAAGCTTTTCATTATTGTTTTGGTGCAATACAGATATTTTGAAAATACAGCAGTTTTTCTTTCCTATGACAAGAAAGTTAATTACCTTTAAACGGATGGAGATAATGGAGTTCTGTAAAAAGCAAAAAAAAAAAGGATGGTCACAGTTACACGCTCTTGCCCCAGAAAATTTTATACGTACTCAGATACAAATCCTACAACCAAAAACGCACTTGCCCCAAAAATGGGGGCAAGTGCGTTTTTGCTTCTTCGAAATTTAAAAAAACGACCAAAATTTTATATTTTCATAAATTGGCTTGGTACTAGCATTACTAATCAAAAACATGCCAAAGAGCATTCTAAAAATTATTTGGCCACTTTTTCTAAAAAACAAAATAATTGTGATGTTGTAAAGTGCTACTAATCAATTTTGGGGTCGCACTTGCCCCAACCTACCTTATACAATTATGTGTGGAAAATAATGGTGAACATTTTCAGCATCTTTTGTAATATAATTAATTGTTTTTCTCAATAAAAAATTAAAAGTTGTGTTTTGACATCTTGTTCGTATTCATGACAGCTGATAGGATATTTTTGATCTACGACCTACGAAAAAAAGTCATAGCTTACTGCAATCAAGTTCATTTCTGATCTCTCTGTATAATAGCTTTCACTTTGAAATGCCAAGGTCAACCTTATTAATAGAAATAAAAACACAATGATGTATAATAATAAAAGTATTTATTTAAACAAATTTGCATTAGAATTGAAATCAGTGGTGTACATAAGAATATATATCACATATAAAACAAGACGCGAAAAAATTGTAAATAAACGCTTACAAATATAGACATAATAACCACTGCAATAGTATAGGACTTGTGCTCTATTACTACTTACAAACTTATTAATATCTTTGTGATTAACCTTAATAAACCCAGCATTTGAATAGGATTTTAGAAATGAAACAAAAATAATTTTCAGTTAGATTTATTAGCAGGATCAATATCAGCGTAATCATTTAAATCTATACCTAAAAGTCCTTGTTCTTTAATTTCTTTAGCACACAGAATATTTATATCTATTTTATTATTACAATCATCAAATAAGCTACTATAAGCTGTAGCTTTATACAAGACGCAATTTAAAATTATAGTTTTATAAAAATACATATTATCAAACTTAGCAAAAGGTAAATAACAATCGTTTAAAAGACAATTACTTTCTCGCACCAGAGTGAATGACATATTTATCATCGAACGGAAATCATAATCACTAACACTAGGATTTGCTTTAAAAAACATCAGTTGCCGCCAAGAGCTGCTCGTAGATAAATCTGCATTGGATGAGCTGCTCGTTGGTAAATCTTCATTGGTTATGTATCCACTTCTTAACCATTTTGATAGGAAACCATCAGAAAGATAGTATTCTTTATCAAGTTGGTTTGTTCGGTACGGCCGATTGACGTTTCGTCCCAAAGATCTGATTAGCGATAAGCTTCATTGACGTTTCGTCTCCGGTACGATTTATTTAAGTTAATTCCTCTTAACGAAAAATTATCACATTAGACATAATAAATAAAAGTTGTAGATTTTAGACATTTATTCGTTATTACTTAATACACACATAATTTATTATAAAATATTGCTAAAATAATGTGACGATATTTTACAAAGTGAAGTCGCGATATTTTATTATTGTCTAACTCAGCTATTCTGGCCTTTAAGTAGCATTCCCGTTTTTGCGTATCCGAGTTAGGTTTATAGGATTTATTAGTGCTTTGCAATTTAATGTATATTTCACTTTGATAAGTTTTATATAAGTTTTTCTTTAAAAGAAGGAGCTTATCTTACCTAAAAATAAAACTAAAATAAACTTGTAAATGTTGACAATTAAAGCCACGGCTAACATTTTTCAACACTTTTAAGTTTTCCATGTTTATTGCTCGGAGCAGATTAGGAAACTAAAATATTTTTTACAAACATTTTTTTATTTGCACACTTTAAACAAAGCAACCTATTTGCATTGGTTACAAAACAACCCTTTCTATTAGTTCGTTAATTATGCTTAATTGCCTTCCGGTTGTTATTATGGACTGTTATCTTTCGGGACGAAACGTCTATCCGGCTTAAAAGTTACTCATATACACTGAGAAAAGAGAGTTTAAACAATTTCTGCACATTGAAATGTTGTTCATTCAGTCAATAGAATTTTATTTTAAGCAATAAAAAATTGCTTACCCTAAAAGATTATAGACAATTCATGCAAATAAAAAAAACCGTTGACTTTTTTTGTTCTAATGAAAGGTATTTTAATATTAAAATTGAGATAATAAATATTTAGTTTTGATTGGAAGTATTATTACATCAAAGTCAAAAAGTGCGAATTTTAATGCAAAACCATGTTATTTTTTTAAGATAAATAATTTTTGGTATTGCTTTAACGTGCTAGAGTTTTCATATATACAGTTTAATGTATTTTTAGACAAAAACTATTTATGCATTGGTTGAAAACGCTAGCAGCGTTTCTCAAATTATCAATTGAATTTGATTTGAGCGTTTTAGTTTTATTAAAGTAACATATTTTTATATTATGTCGTAATATACATTTTTGAGCTTACTCTAGCATTCCAAGAAATCTTAGCCTCACTGTAAAGTACAAAGTTCTCGAGGTTATATAGGTTTGGCAAGATCGGGTGGTCAGATTATCGATTATAATATTTACAAATAGTTCATTCAAAAACTAAGACTATTAAAGCAACTTTAAATATTGTTGTTACAAAATAGGCATTTTTAGCACACACTTTTTCAGCAGCTGCTCAGTAATATCCAGTACTGGCGGTTTAAAACGTTCAATAGTGTGGAGTGCATTATACAATTTGAGGTAAGTAGTATTTTGCTAAACTTGTAATTCTTATCCATTACTGTTATACATATTGAATATTCGTACTTATTGCAGAGTGCAGTAAGAATCAATAAATAATAACTACATATATGCTGATATGGTGATCGTATCTAGTGCCGGCTTTGATTTGTTTCGTAAAATTTAACATACAAATTTAAAAAAATGAATGTTGAATGCCCAATTAAATGGAATATTATATTTTTCAGATTTATACACCTACGTAAAATGGCTTCTACCGATATGGAATCACTTTTAAAAGAATGGGGCTTCCCAGAGCTGGTAGAGACGTTTGCAGGTAGGTTATATTTTATTGCTGTGGTATATACATAATAAAAAAAATTTTACTTGCTCCAGCAGTCATTAAAATTGTTCTACAGAAATTTTTATTTATTTCTCGGCAAGTTATTTAAAAAAAAATTAAAATGAATGCAATGAGGCCGTTAAGTCCCAAAACCTTTTAGGCGTTTTATATAAAGTTTCGCTTTTGCTTACTAAAATAAGTACCGATAAACAAATAGATACTAACTGCGTAAACAAGCTAGTCAAATTTAAAAAACTGTTTGATGTTGATGTAGGTACCTATTTTAATTTGTAACTTGTAAATATAAAGCACAAGAAATAGATACAGCAGCTTTATTGGACGTGGATGCAAACAATGTGAAGGACTTAAATCAAAAATTGGGCCTCGTGTAAAATTTATGAAAAAGCTAGAAATGTACCAAGCCATTAATAAGATGGACGTAGTTATTATGAATAATTCTACGTCAGAGGACACGGCAAGTGTATATAAACAGTTCGTATTATGTTATTTATTGCCTTATTTGTTTTGTTAGAGTACTGTGTCAAACATTAGCGTTGGAGAGCTAGATACTTCTTCAGTAGCTACCGATGAAGATAGTTTGTTGAATAGAGAAGCTGCAGGAGCTTTTAAAACTGCTACTCGTAGTCCAAACGCTTTTGTTGGCTTGGAAATGTTTGAAACAGCCTGCCACAAGTCATACTGCTTAAATTTAAAAGAATTTTTAAATCTAACCAATGCTGGGCGCTACGTATTAGCAAAGAGCAGCATATTTATAAAGAGAGTTAGGCCTGGTTTTACCACTTCCAGTTAACTGATAGTCAACGCTTGACTAACAGTTGACAGACGCTTTTGACCGGTTGTATCGAGTCAGTTCAACTTGAGTTCAAATTTGATCCCAGTTCAGTGCTAAAATTCAGTTGTATCGCGTCAGTTCATCCTTGAACCGAAGTTTAACGAGCAGTTTAACTAAACGCTCATCAAAGGGCATTTAACTTGTGTGAACCTGCGTTCAAGCAAAAACATAATAACCTGGTAGGTTAAACTGTCATCCAATATTTAACGTTTGTTTACATTTTTACAACACGTAATGGATCGTATGGAGGCAACGTTTGAAGATTTAACCGATGACGAGGAATTCCAAGAGCTTGTAAATATAATTGTACATCCCAGAGTTCCAAGAAATTTTAGAGATAGACCAAACCATTTAGAAATATGTAACAATGCCGAATTTATTAGCCGATTTCGGCTTTCAAAGGAAACTGTCCGACTAATTGTAAGTGAAATCTCGGATGAAATTATTTGCCTAAAAAACGAGTAAGTACTTGTTTTTTATTTTATTCAAAAATTCAACACTATTATATTCTCGTAATTCTAGAAATTTTGCAGTGTCGCCCACTGAAATGGTGTTGGTCACCCTGCGATACCTAGCGACAGGCTCATTTCTACAAGTTTCGGGCGATTTTTGTGGAATACACAAATCCACCACCAGTAGAATTCTTACTAAAGTGTTGAGAAGTCTTGCCACACTTCACAACCAGTTTATTAAAATGCCATCGACACCAAATGACATCAGAGAGATCCAGGAAGGTTTTTTCAATATCAGCCGATTTCCTAAATGTGTAGGAGCTCTTGATTGTACCCATGTGAAGATTCAATCTCCCGGAGGCGTAAACGCGGAACTGTATCGTAATAGAAAAGGCTTTTTTTCTATGAACGTGCAAGCAGTGTGCGACAGTAATTTAAAATTTCAAAATATTGTGTGTCGTTGGCCAGGGTCGTCCCATGATTCGAATATATTCAGCAATTCAAGATTACGGGCAAGAATAGAAAATCAAGAGTTTGGTAATGACAGTTTGTTGGTTGGAGATAGTGGTTACGGGATCAAAAGCTATCTGATAACTCCGCTAAGAAACCCTAATAATCCAGCCGAACAATTGTTTAATGAAAGCCAAATAAGGACTCGAAATCCAATAGAAAGATGTTTCGGAGTTTGGAAAAGAAGGTTTCCAATTTTAGCTTTGGGAATTAGATTACGTATCGATAAAGTGAACCTGAACCTGAAGCTAATGAAGAGGTTGCAGCTGCAATTCAGTTGGCTGACGCCATTAATTTGGACCAGCCACCAGAAAGAAATCCTGGTTTGAATATTAATGATGTTGTAAGACACAATTTAATTGCGCAATATTTTCAAGGACTGTTATAGTATTTTTGGCAAATAAATAAAGAAATACATAATTAAAAACATTTTCTATTTTCTAGTTCTCTAACAATTTCTGTTTCTGTAATTTCACAATTTCTATTTTTAATTTCTGTTGTTCTTCCTGGTGCCTCAAGTGCTGGGCATGTTTCTCTTGCGATTGCTCTATTTGCTTAATTTTCAGCAAGTGCTCCTTCTTAAAACAATCTTCTTGAGTTGCAACAAAATTTTGTTTTGAGGAAGCCCAAGTTCCTATTTGAGTTTTAAGATTGATGGATTTTCTACTGGTACTTGGTTTGGACGAGGTTTCTGAAAATAACGCAGTAATGTTTGTTATGCAATTAATATGTATCACAAAAATGTAATAAATATTTCACTATTGTGCTCACCATTTATCTTCAGTTCAGCCGATACGGGGGTTCGAAGCATATCTGGCGCATATGTGTTCCAGTCTTTGGGACCTAAAATAATTTAATTAGATTTTGCAGGTATAACGAGATCATATCACTTGCCATTGCCTGTGTTTACCTCATCGTCTAGCTGTAGAAGAGTTGCACCGAGGAATGCACCAGTATTTTTTTCTTGCAAATCTGAAAAGCAGAATTAAGTTTATTTTTAATTAAATTACATTAAAATAACATTAGTTTACCTGGGGAAATTAATATATGTGAATTTTCCATCGGTACAATTTCTTCGGTATCCACATTTTTATCCACAACCATTACAATCTCTTCATCTGAAAACATATATTTAATAACTATATTACCTCCCATGAAAATACCTAGTTTACATTAATAACAAACCTTGATCATCATCAAATTCAGATGTCAGCCCTGTCATCTGTGACCCTATTATTTCTTTGATGGTGTCGTCGACAGAATCCAAGGTTGGTGTAAAATCTTTCGATGGTCCACCTCCAGTACCGTATAAATACCTTTTTTGTGCAATTGTACGCGAAGTAACAACTTCGCGTACGCCATGCAGGCCGCAAAATTTAATTTCGCGGCCGTTGTCATAGCGACGGCCGTTAAACTGAATGTCACATATACATACATATTTATTTTGACACATGAGAATGGACAGTTTTTAGAAATTATTTATTATTTATCTCATTTCCATGGTAACATGAAAGCCGACTGTCTTTCTATTTACGACGAAAATTATAATTATTAAAATTTCATAAATAATTATTGAGGATTCTACACAATTGCACAAAAAATGTTGTGTACACTGCGGCCGCGTCATTCTTTAACGTCCTCGAGGTTGCCTTGCCTCGGCGGCCATCTTCCTCTCGGTACGTTAAAGAATGATTTCGCGGCCTAAGTATACAAATAACTATTTTGTGCAATTGTACGCGAAGTAACAACTTCGCGTACGCCATGCAGGCCGCAAAATTTAATTTCGCGGCCGCTGTCATAACGACGGCCATTAAACTAAATGTCACTTATATATTTATTTTGACGCATGAGAATGGACAGTTTTTAGAAATTATTTATTATTTATCTCATTTCCATGGTAACATGAAAGCCGACCGTCCTTCTATTTACGACGAAAATTATAATTTTTAAAATTTCATCAATAATTATTGAGGATTCTACACAATTGCACAAAAAATATTGTGTACACTGCGGCCGCGTCATTCTTTAACGTCCTCGAGGTTGCCTTGCCTCGGCCACAAGCGGCCTCGGCGGCAATCTTCCTCTCGGTACGTTAAAGAATGATTTCGCGGCCTAAGTATACAAATAACTATTTTGTGCAATTGTACGCGAAGTAACAACTTCGCGTACGCCATGCAGGCCGCAAAATTCAATTTCGCGGCCGTTGTCATAGCTACGGCCGCAAATTTAATTTCGCGGCCGTTGTCATAGCGACGGCCGTTAAACTGAATGTCACATATACATACATATTTATTTTGACACATGAGAATGGACAGTTTTTAGAAATTATTTATTATTTATCTCATTTCCATGGTAACATGAAAGCCGGATGTCTTTCTATTTACGACGAAAATTATAATTTTTAAAATTTCATCAATAATTATTGAGGATTCTACACAATTGCACAAAAAATATTGTGTACACTGCGGCCGCGTCATTCTTTAACGTCCTCGAGGTTGCCTTGCCTCGGCCGCAAGCGGCCTCGGCGGCAATCTTCCTCTCGGTACGTTAAAGAATGATTTCGCGGCCTAAGTATACAAATAACTATTTTCGTCAGCAAACTTCTGTTTGGAGCGTTTTTTCAAGTTGTCATACTTATTCTTGAGACTCCTTACATCTCTGTATTGGTCGCCAGAAATCATGTTGAACTCTTTGCAAACCTGCTCCCAACTCTTTGTTTTTATTTTCAAATTGTTAGTGTCACTTTTACGGCTTTCGATTTGCTTAGCGTATTTTTTAACTAACGTCATCAGAATATTTTGCTCTTTAGGAGAGAAGTTCACAGCACGTTTACCATTTACTGCCATCTGAAATACGTACGAAGAAATTAGGTAAATCTATTAATAAATTTTCCTCAACAACTTGAAGTAAATATGAATTGTATATTTTCATGAAATTTTGAAGAAAAATATACAATTATAAACACTAGTTAATTAACAGTGAAATGTTTTAAAAACGAAAGTTACACGAGTAAAACCACGTAAACTAACACAAACAACACGTACGTTAGCAAGCGATGTTATGTTATTAGAGGTTATACACGTTTTGCTGACGTGAAATTATGACAGCCAACGCAGCCAACCTAGTGCATTTTTCGTTCAGCGCACGTTCAGCTAACTATCGCTTAAACTGATACCAAACAACGCGTCGAAAGTTGAACCTCGGTTAATTTTGAACGGTTGGTCAGCTGAACTTCAGTTTCCGTTGCGACCCCACTCCGTACCCTGCCCGACACGACGCCAGAACGAGTGAAATCAGTCGGACCAGGGATATAAAAATGAATTTTGAGCTAAATTCATTAACTTTTGAGTAGAGATCGAGAGGAAGAAGTCCAGCCTAGAAACCAGTCTTAGAACCAGCTCTTCTACGTCGAAAGCCGAAGAGGAAGACCAGTTCCGAGACCCGTATAAAGCCAGTCCAGTAACTTGAGCTTATAAACCGAATCCTGTAATTAAACCTAGTTCACCGCATACCTAGAATCCTAGAATTCCATTAAACACTAGACCAGGATGGGGAAACCCACCCTTTGACAGTTTTAATCCAGGAATTACTTTCCGTTCACCCTTAATCAGGATGGGGAGACCCGCTCTTTGAAAGGGTATCCTATTAATGATTTCCGTTCCACGCTATTTATTGGTAGAATGGGGAAACCCGAGTTTGCATTTAATAGTCCTACATATAATTTTCCCGAACAATTAAAACTTATTTACTCCTGACCTGAGATACACCGCCTTGAAAATCGTTTAAAGAATTTACGACGAATATCGCACCGCTATTTTGGCTAGAATGGGTTACCCCGAGCTTGACAACTAGTGACTTCCATAATAATTCTAAACGACTACACAATACTGGCGAAAAGCACGAAGATTCCACAGCGGCGCGATTGAGACCGGGAAAGGATCACTGAAACACCGGAAAATTCATGGCACTATTATTACGGTTATAGGCACCCGAACGAGTTATATAAATTACTAGGTCGCCAAAACTCGAGTTCCACGGAAGTGCTGCAATCCAGTACCTGCAAATAACCCGTTTATTTCCAGTATAATAATCGAAATTTATTTAATCAACAGCGTGACCTCGGAAGCCCAAGCGAGATTGCATCGCGCCGGCCCGCACTCCGCAGTTCCCGTGACCAGTCCGTCGACCTTCTAGGACCGGGCCCAGGCAGTTTTAATTTTATTATTGTAAATATACATCTGAATCAAGTATTTTAGTTAAGGTAGCATTGTAAATTATAGGAATAAAAATTGTTAATCCGATCGATAATTCTTATTCTCCAGTGAACCCCGACTCTGAGTTTATCCGACACCAGGCCGCAGGATTACAGTTACTAAACTGCCAACTTCACGAGTCATTCGTCAGGTACGGTACGACTTAACCTAATTTTCTTGAGCGTTGCTGCGTGTCGGTTTATGGTGGTCTTTTGCGAGCAAAATATTTTAATTTGTTGTCATTCGTTGTTTATATTGTTAAATTTGTTTTCGTTGTTAAATTTGTTTTTGTTGTTAAAGTTGTTTTTGTTGTTAGTTGTTTTGTTCGTTTAGTAATTAGTTGTACGCGCGTGCTTTGTTTGCTATTAACAATGAGCGGTAGTAGTAACAGAAACTTTATGGGCGAGAAGGAAAACGAGCTTTAAAGGAAGTTGTGACGAAATACAGCCACATCGTGGAATGTAAGAAGACAGATGCTGTTTCGGTAACAGGAAAAAAAAAGAATTTGAAAGGTTATTACGGATGAAACAATGCTGTAGCAGAGCACTGTAATGTAAGTATAGTTTTCTTTATTAAATAAGCAGAATATTCATTTAAATCGGGTGGATGTAAAACATTGAAATGTTTGTAGAGAACTCCAGAGCAATTACGAAAATGTTGGGAGAACATGAAGAGCCGTCGTAAGAAAAAGTTGAGCCAGAAAAAAATTCAGAGGATGGCAACAGGTGGTGGCTCATAGAAACCACCTACTGGGGACGACTTCATGGACGATGTTCTCTCCACCGTCGATATAGAGCTGAAGGATACAACTGATAGCGACACATTAATGTTAAGTGCAGCGGACGCATCAGTATCAGCTCAGAACCAGGAGAACGACTTTACTCCAGACTTGCCGTTATTTCCAATTATTGAGGAAATAGAAATACAGGGTATGATAATACAAGTATTAATAATTTAAAATACTGTGATTATATGTTTTGGTGATTTATTAAAATCAGTCTCAAGATTTATTCAGCCCTGTTCTAATTTACTAATCGTTAAAAGTTAATGTGTTGTTATGACGCCATATTATAAACTATTTTAAATGTAATAATGATAGTGGGCCCAAATGGGGCTGCATTTGATTAAAATATGCTCTAATTCAGACTAAAAACTTTTCAGGTGTAGAAATACCGCAACCAACTGTATCAGTAACGCCAAGCATCGCTTCCTCTAAAAAGAAGAGTGGCTTTTCTGAGGCACCGCCATTGAAACGGAACTTGCGTCACGGGTAGAGCGGACCGACAGGTTGCGAATTGTAGCAACCCACAGTTTTTATAAGATTTTTATAGATAATTAAACAAACTTTTTGTGTTCACTCTTTACACAGAGAAATCTCGTTTATTTAAATTAAGATAGGAAAAGTTAAATTATGTTAATGTCGCCCAAAAATAATAATACAGCAGGAAGCTGACAGGTCAATTCACAGGCTTGAAAACTAGATGTAACCTAATATTAGGTCAGCATAAAAATTGAAATTAACTACGGAATAAAAGTGCAAGGAACACAGTTCCCAGGGTATTGTTAGATTGTAAGCAAATTCAGAAAACAAGTAACATATTACTCCAGACTTGACCAAAGGCAGAAAATTATGTTGTAACTTGATTCGAAAATAGTTTACTTGCAGAGTAAACTGCAAGAAGTCAGTCAGTTCGGGTCTATCCGAGTCGTGTTAATGACTCAAGCGCGAATTCAAAATTGATCATGTTTTAATTTCAAAAAAGCTTAATTGGAACCGTCCTTCCAATTATTGGACTTAGAAGTAAAATTCCTATAATCTAAAGTAATACAACTAATTCCTTTTCGAACTCGTTCGCGTAATCAAAAGTGAATTGCAAATAAATGGATACTAATCAACATTAGACCGTCCAGGTAAGGTTTGCAAATTTATGTTATAATAACTACCTAACTTGTATATAACAAATATACCTCCTGGAATTCGAGAACCAGGCTGAACGAGGTCAATTGTCGACATAATCTCTCCCCGCTTTCATTATTAATAGATTGGGCAAGGACCAGCCTGTAGAATGGATTTCCACTTCGTGTTGTAAATTCCCCTTTATATTATTATTCAATATATGTATTTTAAGGTTTTTTTTTGTCATTATGATTTTATGCTTTGATCCCATTCACAGTTAACCTCCCCTATGAAAAACTAGGAGAGTGTTACAAATGGTGGCAGCGAAAAAAGTACCCTCCTCCGAGAGTAAATTGCATCCCTACATGCTAGGAAAATTTTCACCTACCTAATCATAGGAAAATTAAAATTTTTTTATCGTTGGACACCAATAAAACTGAGTTCAGGCTTTGTATAAATTATTGAAATGTCATTTGAAAATTTAATTCATACGATAAAATGCTACACTCTTTTAGCGAAATAAGTAATTCCTTTAAAAACAATTAATGTAATTTCCAAGGAAGTTAGGCAAAAGTGTTATGTTGCTACGGTTACCGACGGCAAAATATCGTAAATGCGGTCATTATAAATTTTTCCCGACGGAACTCGAAAATTCCAGAATTAGTAGAAAATGCTTATTAACGAATACAGCTATTTATCGTTTTTGCAGAAATGTAGATATAGGTCAACAGAGTACCAGAGGAAGCAGATATGTAATTTTTTTCGTTTTTCGTTTTTCTGTACAACTTACAGGATAGGTCAACAGACACAGCGAGTTGCGGAATAATTTTAATGCAATTTTAATTGACAGATAATGGTTATGTCAATAATGGTAGAAAACTGTAGGAATATAAATATGTTAATAGTTTATATAGAAAATTTTTGTATATTTTTACACATTTAAGAACATTTTTGTGTATTTTCATAAGTTACAGCTACGGTTATGTAAGTTTACAGGTAACAAGAAAGTGCGAATTTTTTTAAGGTATTGAAGGTTAAGGATATCTTAAAAGTGCGTTCAAAGAAGCGTGCGTATTAAAAGTATATTTACTTATATGAGAAAATCATATATAAAATTTTGAGTACAGTATAACTACGTAAAAGGTCTTCTTTCTCACTTATTATAAAGGTATTAGCAATTTTAAACCATCAAAATGTCAGAGGCTGAAAGAGCACTAACCGAAGCGTCGAGAGAGATCGCGAGATTGCGAGAAGAAATCGCAAGGGCAGAGGGTGCAAGACTAGCGGCTGAAGCAGCACCGCAACCTATTGGAGTTCAATTTATGACGCCGGGTATGGTTGCCCAACCGATTGAAAGTTTCAACGGTAAACAATCTGTAAGTGAATACTTCAAAAGAATCGAATTTCGATCCAAAGTAGATAATTGGAGCGATACCATGACACTACAGATTATAAAATTAAGGTTGACAGGGGAAGCATACCAATTTTTAATGTCAGATCCGAATTTGTATAACTCGGAAGATTACAAGCTATTTAAACAACGATTTATCGATTGTTTTGACAGACCCAAATTACCAGGAGAAAATTTATTGCGGCTAAACAAAACATTTCAACGTCACGACGAATCCATCGCCAACTACACCACAATATTGAGGAAAATAGGTTCAGAAATATTGACAGAAGATATTAAAAATGTATGCGGAAATGAAGAAAGAATAAAAGCTTTGAAAGATAAATGCGACGAATTGGTACTAAATCAATTTCGTAAGATCGTAAGATGAGGAGCTTCATTCTCTTCGGCTGGAAGAGCAGCAGCTGAGAATACAAGAAGCCAAAGTGAGATTGGAAATCGCTCAAAACTGTCTCAAGCAGTAGAAAATAAAAACTGCTAGATTAGAAGTATAAATAAAATATTTCTTTAAAAAATTACGTTTTATTTAAAAATTGTAGGGAATAAATAAATGTTTTCTGCATGAATCCAGCATGAACAACGAAATAAAACATGAAAAAAAATAGTGAATACAAAAATTACTCAATTAATGTGCAAAATGTCATAGTATAAAAGCTTCACGAATAGCATTTCCTCGCATTTGAACGGGAGCAGGTGAATTAGGTACAATATTATTTGCAATAAACTGTTCTTCGACAAGCTGCTCTCTTTGGCTTATTGCTACGTTGTGAAGTACAGCTGCAGCTGCAATTATTCTTGTTATGCTTCTCAAGTTATATTGTAAGGGATTTGTTAAGCAACGGAATCTGGCTTTCCAAATCCCAAAGGTGCGCTCAACCACATTTCTTGTCCTAATGTGGGCAAAATTGTACCGATTTTGCCCTCTGGTTGTTGGGTTTAACACCGGAGTATACAAGTATCTGGTTTGTGCATATGCACTATCGCCCAACAAAATACCAGGTAAGTCACCACGTTCTAGGCGCATGCAAACGGAACTACTGGTAAAAATTCTGCTGTCATGTGCTGAACCTGGCCAGCGAATAACAATGTCCTGGATTTCACAGCATGGCCCAACTACTACTTGGACGTTTAACGACATCCATCCTTTGCGATTCCGATAAACTTCAGCGTTTAGGCCTCCAGGACTCTTTATTTCTATATGGGTACCATCAACACAGCCAATAACCCCAGGAAAACCAGCAATTGAAAAAAACCTGTTTTTAGTTGTACGATAATCATCATTATTTGAAAATTTCACATATTGTGCAAGATTTTGTGATAATTGCTCACTAACTTCGTGGATTATCCTGGATACCGATGACTAGCTGACGGAGACAATATCACCACAAACCCTCTAAACAAACATAATTATAACTCCATAAAATTTTCAACAATTAAGAACATACCTGGTAGCTTCCAGTTGCAAAAAAACGCAATGCTGAATACAGCTTTAAAATAGGCGGTATTGGAAGTCCCTGATTATTTGGGTTTTGGTCTTGCGGATATGCCATCGGCAAAAGTATCTCTACGATAGGGCGCCTCGAAAATCGCACTCTCTCTAGAAGCTCAGTATTTGAGTACCTTTCTAGCGAATTGAGGTTATCTCGCAAAATATTTCTATAAAAATAGATTGGATATATGTAAATTACAATTTTTTTTAGATCTTTCATGGTATATATTACCTAGGTACCGGTAAATAGACATCTTCATCAATATAACGAATGAATTCCAAAAAATCATCATTCATCATGTTTAGTAGATACACAATTAACATTAAAAACTACCAAATCAAAATAAATTAACAGAATTTTAGTCCAAACTTATATAATTTACCATTCGTGTTTACCGTTAGTGAAGCTTTATTAATAAGGGTACTCCAAGCCTGACTAAAATCTCACTCATTTGCCACTAACTATTTAGGGACTGTTGAGTCAAAACTATTGAATTTGATTCTTACATGATTCCCCCCGCAGACATTTCACGTTTTTATTTATGAACGCCATTCAGTGAGGTTAGGGAGAAATTAGTAAGCAATGAATGTGAGTGGACAATTAGGGAGGTCACTGAATCTGGCCCTTAAACACCGAACTGCGCTCTAAAGCAAAGAATGCGTTGGAAAAGAATTTCTATAAATTGATGAATAACGCGGTCTTTGGCAAAACGAAGGAGAATATTAGGAAACATAGGGTCGTGGAACTGGTCATGTCGTAGAAAAGAGCTCGAAAATTGATTGCGCTTCCGAATTTTAAATTGTTTACTATATTTAAGAGGGAACGGAGAAAATCCATCGTGCCCGTGGAACTAAACAAAACCTCCTTAAAGTACAACAAGCCCGGTTGCGTATTGGCATTGTTTACTACGACACAACGCGACGCAGCGTTTTACCGCGGTAAGCAATGTTCAAAAATTCCGCAGCAGGCAGAGAGACAATTCTTACTCCATTTCAACATGTTCACGCGTTGAACTGCGGTAAGATATGGCGATGACAAAAGTGCACTTTTTAAAGGCAATCCTTACTCAAATGCAAAGCCTGCTACGCAAACACGCGCGTCGGCATACAGCGCACTTGGCGGTAAAGTTATAAGTATATAACATAACCTTTAAATAACCTTAGCGCATCAAGCCGTCTGTCTTTAAGGGCTAAAGAAATCACCACGTGTGAAGATATCTTGTTATCTTTAAAAAAGTGTAGTGGTGAACAAGGTGAAGTGCATGATTATCAGTACGACAATGACCACAATGGCTTTAGCGCAACAATTAGAGCTAAAACCAGTCAAAACAAAGACCTAAAGTTTTACAGGGATTGGTGTTCTGACTGGATTGAAAGATTTAGTAAGGAAACTGCTACTAACTGGATGGTTAGATATACTTATCCAACTGCAAAGAAATTTCTTTATAGAAAAGTTTGTAAGTGTCAGCATAATAATTTCGACAAATTGAAGAAACGGAAACGTGAAGATACTCGACAACGTGGCAAAGATTGTAATGCAACTATTAGCATACTGTTCAAAAAAGTGAATCGTGATACTCTAAGGAATGACTGTTTTTTAAGCAAAGGATTGAATGTGGTTATACAGGTAACTTAATTTTTTATTGCTATGTTTTACATTATTGTTGTGATGCTGATGGTATTTTAGATTACATTTAAACATTCACATAGAATTGTTGTGGCGGAAGCTTATAGTTATCTGAGAATGTCAGCAGATACCGAAACAATATTTTTGAAATATTTTGAAGATGGCATGACTGCCTCTGAAGCTAGAACATTTCACGAAATAAATTTGAAAAGTGAACACGATGAAAGCGAAATTTCATTGGTATTGGCGAATGCGCAAATAAACCCAACAGAACGACAAGTAAAATACTTGTATACCAAATGGAGGTATGTTGATTTTGGCATCTGGATTAATCTTTTTGAAAGTTTGTCTAATTTTATTTTTTTCCAAAGCATTACTTGATTCATGTAGAGCAGTGTTTCCCAAACTTATGTAAAGCGCGACCCCTTTTTGTTAAAAAATTTGTTCGCGACCCCCTAGTTTCCCCTACTCATCACTCAAACCAAAAGAGCGACAAAAATAGCCTAACTAAATTACAAGTAACTGATTGTTTCTCAAATTTTATTTTACCTTACTGTTTAAGTTTAAATTAAATAAATTATAGTATATTAAAGAACTAGTTTCATAAGGCCTTTTCTTAACGCACGAGTCCAAGTTTGAAAAATGAGACGCGAAGCGTCGAGTTTTTCAACGGACGAGTGCGACAAATGGTCTTATGAAACGTGTTCTTTATACTATTTTTTCTATTGAGGAAGTTTAAGAGTATTTTAAATAAATTTATGTAGAAAATTTTACGTCAAATCGATTACTAGGGAGTTTTTATAAACACTCATGGCAGCACTGACAGGTGGCTGAAACTGACATTTCAAAATTTCAAATTCAAATCGAACTACCAACATCGTAAAAAACAAACTAAAAACAGTACGATTATAGGCCTCCTTAACGTACTGTTTTTAAGCTAAAACAGTGCGCTTAGAACGGCTTTATAAAACCAAAATAGAAAAAAAATTAAATGCAACAGTTATTTTAATTGCGATCTCTAATAACTAGTAGTGCTTCTGCCAGACTACCATATACAATAAAAATAAATAATAAAAAATCAACTGCACATTATAGGTACATCGCGATATCTTTGTTTGTGTCTACATTGCGATACTTTTCCACGATATTCGCGAAAGCGCTACTCGCTACTTCGCTACTAGGCAGTCTGGAACGTTCTGGAAGCATCGGTTTGGCTTTATACAGGGTGTATCATTAATATTGCGAAAAAATTCAGGGTGAGATTCCTTGCATAAAAATAATAATAAAAGTTCATATAAACATGTTTCCAAAAATGCCTCGTTTCCGAGATACAGGGCGTTGAATATTATGCAATTAACAATAGGACAATAATGCCATGTAAACAACAATAGCAACAACAACAAGTTATAACAGTTGTTGACAATGACTACCCCCAACATCAATACAGGCTTCTAATCTGCGACGCATTGATTGGCGAACACGTTCAAAAATTCCTGGTGTGTGACGAATTGTTTGACAAGCTGCTATTATACGATTTCTTAATTCCTCGAGCGTTTCAATCGGGTTCGTATAAACCAAATGTTTAAGGTGACCCCGGAGGAAAAAATCCAATGGATTTAAGTCCGGAGATCGCGCAGGCCAGGGTTGTATGCCTCCTCGACCTATCCAACGGTTTGGGTACACAGTGTTCAAATATTCTCGAGCAACTAAACTGAAATGAGGCGGAGCTCCATCGTGCATGAAATACATTTGTAATCTTAATGGCAGTAGGACGTCTTCCAATAGCATCGGCAGCTCCTCTTCAAGAAAATGGCGATAAATTGCTCCAGTTAACCTCGCTGGTAAAAAGAATGGACCTATCAAGTGGTCTCCGACAATTCCGATCCATACATTCACTGAAAACTGATGTTGATGGCGGCCTGCTCTTATTGCATGTGGGTTCTCATCAGCCCATTGGTGATTGTTGTGGAAATTCATTATGGCTTCTCTGGAAAAATTTGCCTCATCAGTGAACAGTATTTCTGCAACGAACTGTGGATTTTCAGCAATTTTTTGTTGCATCCATCGACAAAAAGTAACTCTTTGAAGAAAATCAGTTGGTAAAAGTGCCTGCACTCGTTGAATGTGATAGGAGTATAAAAGTTGATTCTTCAGTATCCGGAAAACTGTCATATGACTGACATTTACATTTGCAGCAATCTTCCTGGTACTTGTAGTAGGATTTTCGTCAATTTCGTGGAGCACCTCTTCTTCCACTTGTACAGTTGCTGCTGTGCGAGGTCGCCCATTTTCAGCGGTAAGTTTTCGAAAACTTCCAGTTTCTCTAAGACGTTGATGCAGACGAGAAAATATCGAATGATGTGGTATTACACGATTAGGGTATTTTTCTTCATAAAGACGCCTGGCTGCTAATGAATTACCGTTGGCAAGACCGTAACAAAAATGCATATCGCACATTTCACTATTTGCGTAATTCATTTTGAAAAACAAACCTAACAACTGTCAAATCGCTGTAAAGTAACGACTTTCATATGAAAAGTCAATGGCACTCTCGATAGAGTGATCCGACAAGTGATGATGCAGAGGAAACAAAAAAGTTTTATTTTCAATTGCATAATATTCAACACCATGTATCTCGGAAACGAGGCGTTTTAGGAAACATGTTTATATGAACTTTTATTCTTACTTTTATGCAAGGAATCTCACCCTGAATTTTTTCGCCATATTAATGATACACCCTGTATAAGCAGCGAAGTGCAATGAGACTTCAGTTCCAAACAGCGCGTTGTGAAGATTGCGGTAGTGAGTAAATATTTTACGTATTTACGTCTACGATAAATACAAATTATGGATAAGTTTTTAAAAAGAGGTGCAGAACCATCTACATTTGAAAGTGGCAGTAATAAAAAGAAAAACAGACTTTACAGCGATGAATATCTTAAATATGGTTTTACCGTTCTTTCCAATAAACCACAATGTGATATTTGTGGAGAAATCTTGTCAAAAGAAAGCATGAAGCCATCAAAGCTACTTCGACATTTAAATAGCAAACACCCAGATAAAAAGACAAACCCGTAGAATTCTTTGAAAGAAAGCTGAGCTTACTTCACAAGCAGCAAGATACTTTTTCATTGACAACCACTACTAATGAAAAAGCATTATTAGCAAGTTATAAAGTTGCTTATCGCGTTGCCAAAACCAGTAACCCGCACACAACTGCTGAAAATCTTATTTTGCCAGCAGCTGTTGAAATGGTACATATAATGTTTGGTGAGAAAGAGGCAGCAAAGTTAAAAACAATACCTCTGTCAAATAATACTATCCAAAGAAGAATTAGTGATATGGCAGAAGATATTCAAACACAAATTGCGGAAAATCTTAATATATGCACGTACTTCTCTCTACAAATGGATGAATCCACAGATATATCTAACTGTGCCCAATTTATTACGTTTGTAAGATATGATACAAATAATGGCATTAAAGAAGATATTTTATTTTGTTCCCCATTGGAGACCAATACCACTGGAAAATGTTTATTCGACACTTTTGAGAAACGCACAAGTGAATATGACGTTGACTGGGGGAAATGCATTGCTATATGCAGTGATGGCGCTAAAGCTATGACAGGCCATAAATCTGGTCTTATCGTCAGATTACAAGAAATAATGCCTAATGCCACATGGAGACATTGTTTTTTACATCGAGAAGCTCTTGCGTCAAAAGTTTTACCACCAGAAATGGACTGTGTTATGAAAACCGTCATTAAAGTTGTAAATTCCATTAACAGAAAAGCTTTGCAGACCCGTATTTTTCGATAAATCTGCGAATAGATCGGTGCTTTGTTTGAAAATCTTGTTTATCACATCGAAGTAAGGTGGCTTTCAAGG
>JABXWE010102587.1:0-68773 GCA_014611495.1 Limonius californicus
AGGGAAGAGGAAGAGGAAGAGTAAGAAGAAGAAAAATAAATTCAAATAGTAGGTTGCTTATTACTTCGCGCAATTTATCATGGAAGTCCGAATCCTCTGTCACATATTTTCATTTATTAACGCCACAGCAGCGTGAATACGAGCTGCGACATCTTCTGGATGCACAATAGGTTCGCGGTTAACGGTTCCGCTCAAATGGATCTAGTAAAAGAAATCTAACGGTTTTTAATTCGGTGGTCTAGGAGGCCATGGTATAGACCCAGCTCTTCCAATTCACCTATCAGCAAAATTATCATTTAGGAAATTTTTCACTTGTATTCCATAATGTGACGGTGCACCATCATGTTGGAACCAACTATCTAACTGTTAAAGGAACTTTGTCGAGCAACGTCAGCGGTCAATTTTATTTTAAAAATTCATGATACAGGGCTGATGTAAGTCATTTAGGTAGAATGCTTCGACCAACTACGTTATTATACAGGGTACTTCACCGTGAGTGGCCTATTAGACGTTTTCGCGAAACTACAAGTAATATGAAACTGAAAATTTATGCACAGGGGTTTTCCGGATTGATCTCTTTAATGAAAATAATGCCACTTATGTGACACTTCCGGTTACACCGGAAGTCGGTATCAACTTCGTTATTTTAAATGGCTTGCTATATATTTTATGCCGAAATCGAATTCTATTTATTATTTTAAGGTAACTTTCAATAGCATTCCCTATATCAAAAATTAATAGTTTTTGAGATATTTCGTTTTGAATGAAATCTCATGCCAAAACTAACCCATAGTTAAAAATTAATAACCTCCGCCATGGTAAATTCCAATAACCAATTTTTTTCCCATATGTTTATAAGAGATGGAGGTTATGTGCGCACCAACTACAAATGCCCCAAAATGTACAGGGTGTTCAGAAATGTGAGTCGAATTTTGACAACTGTGACCTCTATTAAGTCGCTTATTTTAAATAGAACATACTGTATTTTATAATCTCATTCGATTCCGTTTTTGATTACCTTTCAATCAATGTAGGCATTCCCTATAGCTAGATTGTACGGTTTTTGAGTTATTTAGAAAGCTGATTATATTTATAGCAATACCGAGTATAGTGTGCCATGAAAAATAAACAAATGTTAGTCCTGTCATTAGAAAATTAAATAATTCCCTACTAGTGTCAACGTGTTGTTATAAATATGCAAAATAATTATTCTAATGCAGATTACTTAAACTTATTTTATATACATGGAGAATGCAAGAGAATTCTTAGTAGAACGTGCAGAAGGTTCAACGAATTACATCCAAATCTGCCACCAACGAATTAAATCCAAATCTGCCACCTATGTATGAGTGAAAAGAAATTCAGAAAAATTGAGGCAAATTTTCTAGAGTTTGGCACTTTTAAAGCCACAAAAATAAATCCCAGTCCAGTTACTGGAAACGAAGAAAACGAAATAACCGTCCTAGCATATTTCGAAGCATATCCACAGGCATCCATTTACACCGCAGTACATGACATAGGTACCTATTCCTTATGCCTCTATAGAAAGCATTTTGTGGAAGCATAAAATGCACGACTATAAGTTTACTACGGTACAAGCTCTGCATCCAGAAGATCCTGGTAATAGAATTCAGTTCTGCGAAATGATTTTAATTCGCAGTCAAGAAAATAACGATTTTTTGAAAAAAATTATCTGGACAGATGAGTCAAAGTTTTCACGCGAAGGAATATTTAACAGACGTAACCACCATATCTGGGCAAATAAGAACCCTCACGCAATAAGGGAAAGAGGATATCAGGAAAAAATTAGTTTTAATGTATTTTGTTTATTAAAAGACAATAAGTTGATTTACCATATGTATGATGGCACCTTAACTTCTCAACGTTATGTAGAGATACTAAGGACAATAGTTACCGATTTTTTCGACGATTTAGCAGTACTGGATTATGCAAGATGTTGGTATCAACTAGACGGAGCTCCTCCTCACTCAACACGAGAGGTATCAAACATATTAGACGATATCTTTGAAGATAGGTGGATTGGACGACGCGGTCCCTGGTTATGGCCCGCTAGAAGTCCAGATCTCACTCCACTTGACTTTTATTTGTGGGGAAACATTAAAAACAAAGTATATGGCGAGCAACCACTAACGGTGTTATGACCTGAGTCTTAAATTGTTTACGTGTTAATGGGCAGCATTTTGAGCAGTACTAGTTTAAAGGATGTGTTTGTTATTAGCTTTTATAATATTTTTGTCGGTATCTCTTGTTATGTTCAATATCTTTAAAATCTAATTAACAATTTTCTTATTTTAATGAACATGCTCAAAGTTGACGGGAATTATTGTTATTTCCGTTGTATTGTTTTTGTTAAATTTGTTGTACATATTAAAATTTATTCAAATTTCACACTGTATTTTTATGCTGCTTTAATAGCTGTAGCAGTTCATGTATTTTTCTTTTGTCCTTAGTTAGTTTTAGATCACCACCTTCTGGGTGATGGTTAATAATAAACTATTAAAAAAATATGTTTGTTCTCCATGGTACACTATACTCGATATTGAGTTTAATTGCACCTTTTTCTAAATAACTTTAAATAACTCAAAAACCGTACAATCTAGCTATAGGGAATGCCTACATCGATTGAAAGGTAAACAAAAACGGAATCGAATGAGATTATAAAATACAGTATGTTCCATTTAAAATAAGCGACTTAATAGAGGTCACAGTTGTCAAAATTCTACTCACATTTCTGAACACCCTGTAGATTTTGGGGCATTTGTAGTTGGTGCGCACATAACCTCTATCTCTTATAAACATATGGGAAAAAAATTGGTTCTTGGAATTTACCATGGCGGAGGTTATTAATTTTTAACTATGGGTTAGTTTTGGCATGAGATTTCATTCAAAACGAAATATCTCAAAAACTATTAATTTTTGATATAGGGAATGCTATTGAAAGTTACCTTAAAATAATAAATAAAATTCGATTCCGGCATAAAATATATAGCAAGCCATTTAAAATAACGAAGTTGATACCGACTTCCGGTGTAACCGGAAGTGTCACATAAGTGGCATTATTTTCATTAAAGAGATCAATCCGGAAAACCCCTGTGCATAAATTTTCAGTTTCATATTACTTGTAGTTTCGCGAAAACGTCTAATAGGCCACTCACGGTGAAGTACCCTGTATATTGGAATTATAAGCAAGCATAAAAATTTTTAAATTGATTTGGAGCTTCCACCAAATCTCACGAGAACGTATGCCGAAAAATGTTTCTGTATTTTTTCTTAGCCTATATTTTAAATTTAATTATTTGCAGCAATTTTTTGAGAAAGCTCTTACAATGACGCATGTTTATTGTGTTACACAATATATTTCATATATTTTTAAATATCGAAGTTACTAGGTTAAGATTATTACATAGCTACCAACAGGAGAAATTCGTCAGCTCATTGGGTCTATTTTTAAAATAATGTTGAGAAAGCTGTTGATGTCATATTGATATAGCTCTTTTTTTTCATTCATTCACACTACGGTTTCCCCCCTGGAAACCGCTTTCGCATTACTTCAGGGGGGTACGGGCGTCCCGTACACATTAAACATTCATGCAACATGCACCTTAAACTTAACTAAGCGAAATGCGGTCGCCCCTCGAAATGCGGTCGCCCCTTTCGGGATTCGTTACCCCGACTGATCGGACCGAATTTCGCGCGACCTCGAGTGGCAGTGCGTATCCGCACTACTCCACCGAGGCCCCATGTTGATATGGCTGCACTGATATTAAGGTAAGATTACAATAGTACTAATAATAAAATTTTCTTAATTCCATTTAACCTATATTTAGAATTTAACTAAGAAGCTGCTAATATCCCTATGAGGCGATTACGACATGAATAAGAGATTACAACGCTATTCCACAAAAAACGTCTTAATTAGGTAATCTTTTAAAATTTAAATAAAAAACTTGCTCATGACATGATTATTACATTCTTACTTACACGAGCTTACACTGTTATTGAGACGCCATTATACTTCCATCGGTACGAAAGCACATTTGTATTAAGACGAGAAAATATGATACAGATTTTACTTCGTTCAGAATTTAAATGCAAACGTTTTCATCTTAAGATTACTATATAGCTGTTGACACACGCTTACAGTGCCATGCTTGTCAATGTCTTTTTATTTAATTTTGTAATTTAAACAAGAAAGTTGCGAAAGTCATGAGGAGATTATTACTCTTTCTCGATTACTTACTATCTATTTTTAATAATTAAATATGAAACTGCTCATATGAACTGAACTGCTATTAACAAGATCAAGAGGTTACACTACTATTGATGCAAAAATTACTTGAACGGTGTTTATCAGTTTTAAAAATTTTAATTCATAAGTTGCTCTGAGTGCTGTTGCCAAAGAAACTACTGTTACAATGTAATTACATTGGTACTACGAAGAGAAATTACTCAATCTCAAGATAATTCACACAGCTATTGAACCAAGATTACAGTGTTATTGAGATTACGGATCACATGCTTATTAAACTCAGAAATATGTTACCTGTTTAACTATTTTTAAAATTTAAATCAGATATGTTAAGATTGTTGACTGCATGACAACATGAGATTACAATGGTACTAAAACGGGAAATTTCTCAATCTCAATATGATCCCACAGCTATTGAATCAGATTACAGTGTTATTGAGATTACAGATCCCATGCTTATTAAACCCAGAAACATGTTACCTGTTTAACTATTTTTAAAATGTTAGTTGTTTATGTTAAGATTATTAACTGCTAATAACATGAGATTACATTGGTACTAAAACGGGAAATTTCTCAATCTCAACATAATCCCACAGCTATTGAACCAAGATTACAGTGTTATTGAGATTACAGAATACAAGGTTACTGAGCGAAGATTACATTGTTATTGAGCCATTTTTAAATTTTACGTAAGAAACTTGTTCATGTTAAGATTATTTCATTGCTATTAACACTTGATTACACAGTTATTGAAACAAAAAATTTCGTTTTATTTATCTATACATTTGAATAACAAAGTTGTTTATCCCAAGGCGGAAATTATACGATATGATGTCTTTTTAAATCTAAAGATGAACGATATTCATGGGAAGAAGCGATTACAATGTTATTTGAACGAAAAGTTTCTTACTTTTGCAAGTTATTTTATATAATTATACAGTAACGCGTGTTGTTTTTGAATCATTCGATCTTGAAAACTTGAACATACAACGCGAACTGTCAACATCTTGAATACTTAGGTCCACATGAGGCTTAAACCATATTCCTTGATAGAACGAGATGTGAAATGTCAGAAACTTCTATTTTTAAATAGTTTTGACTTATTTCGGTTAAAGCTGCATATTATCCTGTTTGGCCGTAATCGCTTTATTGTGCTGTGAAACATAAAGTTCAAATAGATAAATTGCACCGAAACAGTATAAAAGAGGTTAAGGAAGCCCTATAAGGCCAACGAAAACTAAGCGATGCAACGGTTTTAAAATGCCAGATGCATCCGAGCGGCCACTTTCCAATGTAAATTGAATCTTGAGCTGCAATTGGATCAAAGTTCGCGTTGCAAGTGAAATGAAAGCAATTGGAGAGAAGTTCAGTGCTGGTTCTCGTAAGCAACAAACTTGGGAGAGAGATGCACTGGCGTCGCGTAATAGTAACTTTCGCGTAATTTAATATTGGCGCTCGTTCAATAGCTCTCGGTTGCAGAGTTAAAAATGTGATCACGTCGAATTTCCAATAACCTTAGAAAATTTTGTTTCTCAATTTGATTTTGCGATATTGTGCTACCATCAACTTTGTAAACGCTGCTATTGGATGCGCATTTTATTGGAAACTCTCGCGAAAATCTCTCATTTTTCACCTTTAACGAAACACTTTGTGCATATAAGTTCGAAAATGTTACAAATTCATTCTGATGGTTTAGATATAAAATCGATAAAAGTGAGTCTAACAGTTTAGTTGAATTTTCCTATACGGAAATGTAATAATACATCCCAAATAGAAAGTTTCGGACTGAAAGTTATGACAGTGAAAGATACAAGTTCGGTTAAATATTTTTAATGTTTTCGTTTTGAACAAACAACGCACAGTTTACTGGTTATACTTAACAAGCTGTGGATCAAATACCATTTTCCAGATGTAAATAAAAATATAATTTTCGTCAGATTTGATAACCAACTTTGCAAAACTGTATGTCCTGTGAAAATAATGATTCACTTCGATTACGGTTAAAAAATCATTGCTTACATGTAATCCGTTTGCTTTTACAAAAATTCGAAGTAATACAGAGTGGTTCAATAGCTGCGGCTTACGTTACGTTAACAATTTGTCTTGCCTTTGTTATTTCCAGCGACTGCTGGTAGGTTAGGGAGGTTTCACGTACGGACCTCGGTGGGGCAGTGCGAATATGCGCTGTTCGTCGATGTCGCAGAGAAATGCGGTCCGATTAGCTGCGTGGTCGAACCCCGACTGAGGCGACCGTATTTCACTTAGTTGAGTTTTGGATGCATGTTGCACGAACGGCTAGTATGTAAGGGACGCCCACACCACCCTGAAGTAATGCGAAAGCGATTCCAGGGCGGGGAGGTAGTATGAATGAATGGAAAAACAGTAGGTTTTATGAATATGAAACCACACTAACACTAAACATAATTGTATACATTTTTAGAATATATTTTGAGTATAAAATATAGTTTAATTGTTTTGAAAACTTGAACATATAATAATAGGTCTTGAAACGTAGATATTAATAACATTTCTAGACGGCGGCGTTACAGACGAGATGTGACATTGAGTAAAAAGTTTTGCAATTCATGCATGCATCTTGCTATCTAATATCCCTTAACAGTAGATGAAATAAATTAAATAAAATTCTACCGCGCAAGGGCTTCTAAATGACCTGAAACTGATATCGATTGGATGATCAGTTTTTGAATAACCAGACGTTAAAGTCGAAATCTCCAAAGAATCCTAGCTGATAGTATGGGAAAGTAAAAATAATACACATACATCTTGTTCACTTCATTAAAATACCTTCGGCTGTCAGTTTACATTAAATAGGGTAACAAGATCGAAAGAGGGCGAGTTCCCGTTCTTCAAACCACGCCATGAATGCACCCTGCAGAGAATCGGCCCTTCGGGAAAATACCCTAGGTGCACCCTTAGTAGTCGTTGTAGCATTACTTCTAACAAAGTTACGTATACATAGTCGGAATTTAAAATAAGTTCTCGCTGCATTTACAAAACGTAATTTGGTCACAGTTTAGGGTCAGCCCAATACTAAAATGCAATTTAGTAGCGGATAAATAACCAAAGAGCTGTTCTTTCTTTGGCTTGAGAACACCCACTTCATTATCTCTTAGAAAATATTCGAACGCTATGGGGTTCCTCACAAAAAAATTAAGAAGTTGTCTCGTTATTAATAGTTGACGGGAATAAATAATTGCCGATTCAACCAGAATTTTTTATGACATGGAAACAGTTAATTATCATTTAAGGAATCTTGACGATGCAGTAACTTAAATATTTCAACGGGGATTCCTTTTAGCGTTTCGGGTCAACCGTGGCACGTTTCGGAAACACGCCAACTATAATTAAAACACATTTACTTATTCATTAAAATTTAACTACATATATTGATTTACATGGTTTTGAAATTCTGCGTTCAAAACAAACATTGGAAATGTTTTGCATAAAACGTGCGAAAGGCGTTTCGAAACATCTCATATAAGGCGAAACATTTTATCCAAGACAGTCATGTAATGGTGTTCATACGGTATTATGCACTTTTCTCATGCAACGTCTGCATTTTGTAGCTCTGAGCCCTAGCTGTCGCTGTTTTATGCAACCGCGGCTGGAGGCGCCATGAATAACATTACAAGGCATTACACGATTATCCCACTGCACCTACAACCAGATTATTGTATTACATAAATATACTGGCTACACCAAGCTCACACTGTACGTGTAGTTTTGGGTTCGGTTAGTGCTAATAAAACCCGATTCGCTAACTTTATCACCTCAAGTGGGACAATTTACATACAATTAAAGGCGATATTCTTGCGCTCGTTTACAGTTAAAATAAGCAATACCTCGTATGAGCTCTTGTCATTAAGTTATATAGGCCGGATTATCGCAGTGGCCTCTGTGGTGGCTATAAAGATATCTCGATCGCGGCGGGAATTACAAAAGCTCGGGATAAGGATGGGAAATGTATAGAGCCCATTTACTGAACAAAGAGAACGATTTAGATTAAGTTAATAAGAGAAATATAGTCCTCTAAAATTAAAATATGGTACAATTTTAAAATTTGAATACGATAATCTTAGTTGGCCGAATAATTAAGAAAAGCTTTCAGTTTGGAGTTAAACCTTACTTAAATATGTTAAAAATTGTCCGTTTAGACGAAGGATTTCTACATTACATTAAATCTGCATTTAGAATAGTATAGGATGTAATTTCGTAACAGTGAGCTGTTTTTTATGCAACCGATTTAGTTTCTAGTTTGTTAACGCTTTACAGGTTACTGGTAGATATATGTATAATGTACACATATGTTCCAGTAGAGGTTAATGTCTACAAATTTATTATATAAGCACTAAATACGATCTCATCTACCGTCTCCATCTAAAAGATAGTCACAGGTACAAATCCGAACAATACTTTGAATTTAATGTTATCAATTGTACCAATACAAATAAGTAGTGCAAAAATACGGTAAAATTAACATCTGTTTATAATATAAATGGACTTACTTGAATAAAAAATGCTAACTCAATCACAAACTTCAATCCATTAAGAATATAGTGCACACAATGTGAAGATTATTCTAATTTCATTAAAATCAGAACAATATGAAGACTCCGCAACAAATTTATTTTGCTGTATAATAAACGTACTGGTTTCTACATTGGCTACAGTTTGCTTTCTACCGTTGAGGTGGACGGCCTTAAGCCCCGGAAAGAACAGGGAAAAGAATATAATAGCTTGCCGATGCGAAAGGTTAATTTAGTTAAGAAGTGCTAGGTGGGATTAAGATCCCCTTAAGGGGTTCGTAAAGCGGCCTGGCAGCAAAACTTAAAAGTAACTTTTTACACATACAAACCATTAGACAACGCTAGAAAGCGAGCTGCGGCCAATGTAAAAAACAATCCATATAATCTACAATAAAGTAAATTGGTAACAGAGTCTTCGCATTGTTCCGTTTGTAAGAAAATCAGATAAATTTTGAGATTGGGGTTGTGTGCATTATATTTTTAAAAGATAGTACTTTATAATAAGGTGCAAAAATATTACTTGATTAAGTACACATGTGTAAGACCTCCATGGGGCAGTGCGAATACGCGCAGGCAGTCCAGGTCACGTGAAATGCGGTCTGATCGGCCGCATGGTCGCACCCCGGCTGAGGCGACCGTATTTTACCTAGTTGAATAAAAAAAAAGTACACATGTGTAATAAAAGTGGATTGATTTTACCGTATTTTTCGGCATTATAAAATTTGTAATTATTTATTATAATTTGTTAACTTTATTTCAGTCTTGTATGCCTTGTTTACAAGTTAAAGCAACTGTAAGTAGGTAGGCCGCTTATTAATGTAGCGGCAGTGACAATAGAATTTCAGCATTTATTATTTTAAGTTACTTTAGTAGCTTATTCTTAATTGTTACTTTCTCCTATCCCGTTGCAATTATTCATATTTCATTGAATTATTAATAAAAATCATATTATTTAAAATTTCAATAAGCTGTGTTGCTTTTTAAAATACATACTCGTATTATTTTTAAAACGACCAGCTAATAAAACCAATTGAAATAATTTATACTATTGTTTCGAGTTATTAATTAATCATCATCATCATCATCATCCAGGATTAAACCTATCTGGTTTGTTCCGGTCCCATTCACTGATCTCTCCAGCGTTTCCTAGCCACGTTATTAATTAATAAGAATTTTAACTGAATAAGACACGAAACAATTATAAAAATTATAGCAAATAAATAAAAAAGTAAACTATAAATTCAGGTTTTAAATATAGAATCAATATTTTTCAGTGTAATATTTAGAATCTATTTTAATGTATGTATTGTTATTCATATTTGATAAATGTTATTCTTTTAATATAAAAATTAAATTTTTGGTTAGCATATTTGGCAAATATAGTAATGTGTTTTCAACCATTACATGCACCTGCGTATGTAGATATACATACACATACAGTGCGTGTTTTTAGACGGAGCACGTTTAAATATGTGATTTAGGTAATCGTTAACCTGGAAATAGTTATTAGCTGTTAGTAGAATTGATGTGTTACATTAGTAAATACTATTTGGCAATATTTGTTTAGTTGAATTACGTAACTAATAGAAATGTACTACAAAAACTGTATGTTGCCTTTCCAACTAACTAAACTGTAATAGATATTAAATAGTCAACGCTATTATATTGGCAACAACTCCTTCTAAAAGTAAATAACTCCACTACGAGAACAACTACCTCACCTTATTTTGACTTTATAAAACAAAAAAAAAACACATTATAACAATTTGGCAACGATCACGGAACACAGAAGTCAAAATCCAATTAAATCCGCTTCAACATCAGGTTAAATGGGAACTTGATCAGCATAGAATCAACTTATGCAGACAATACATTGCTGAATTGGACATTATTAACGTCACGTCCATGTGCAAAGCTACAAAAAAAATCATACCTAAGCCGCATTTCGTAGCAATAATAAAATAAAACAACATAATCTATGTTATAGACTCGGATAATTGCAAGCTCATCGCCACAATCAGAAATAATACAAAAACTTACTTAAACGATCAAAGCCCAGCCACAGACTATATCAACCCAAATACAACCACACTATCGGCAATTAATGACATTACTAGAACTTCCAAACAAGAAAACTCGTGGTCCGGATTTTATTACAAATGTGCTATTGAAACCTCTAACCCTTAAATACCTAGCCATTCTAGCCACGCTAATATATGTTTGGCAATCGGATATTTTCCGCCCGCTTGGAAACAATTTGAAATAATCCTCTTCCTAAAAGCTGGTAAGGAAGGATGATTAGGAAATCCTAACAGTTTCAGATCAATAAGTTTACTGTGCACACTGTCAAAAGAGTTTGTAAGGATCATCTCATAAGATTAAACAAAATCACATTAAACAATAACATGCTTCCACAATTTCAAATTGGATTTCGTCAGTCATATTCAACTACCCATCAACTTTTAAGACTTACAGAAATAATAACCAGTGGATTTGAAAGAAAGCAGTACATCTTAGTAGCGTTTTTAGATTTGGCCCAAGCTTTCGATAAAGCTTGGCAAAAGGCTATCATCTACAAAATGATTACACATTGCAGAAAACTGCAGCAATGCTCTTTATGCAGACGATACTGCTGTAATTACTCAACATCATGATATCCAAATTGCAGCCGAATCGTTGCAACTGACAGTAAACGAAGTGAGTGAATGGTTTCATGGCTGGAACATAAACCTAAACTACGATAAATGCAAGTTTAAAATTTTCACTCTACGTAGATATATCAACTTACCACCTATTATCATTAACGATTATCAGATATTATGGTGTCCTAAAGATCAGGCTGTTAAGTTTTTCGGACTATTTTTAGATACAAGACTGACATGGGGGTTTCATAGTAATCAGAAATTTTCTAACCATTTTCTAACCCTCTTGAAATAGAATGCTGCAAATTAATGTATTTAGGAATACTTCGACCACTTATCACGTTTACATGAGTTATTTGGGCACAGCGAGTGAAACATCGTAATAAAATACAGGTGCTCCAAGACAAAGTATTAAGAATCGTTATCAACGATAAGCTGTATCTACGAGACTAACAGTTGCATAGAGAACTAAATATCCCATCTATTGAGCCGGCCTCGGTGGTCTAGTGGTTAGCGGGTCTGCCTTTAGATCCGAGGGACGCGGGATCGAACCTGGCTGAGGTCGGCGAGTTTTTTCTATCGGGGAAAAATCTGAAAATGCGCCTTCTGTCGGAAAAGAAGTAAAGCCGTAGGTCCCGTGCCACTACGATGTGTGACACGTTAAAAATCACTACTGGAGTTGGAATTACCCCAGATAGGCAAAATTCTTAATTAGGGTGTACAATAAGCCAATGATGGCTGCAGTGCTTAGAGATGCTTGGAAAACCGCGTCCTAGATCTCGTTCTTTCAAATTATCATCATCATCATCATCCCATCATTCGTGCCACAGCAAAGAAGTATTTTGACATCACAAGCTGCCCAGGTACTGTTTACTTCAACATTGGAAGAAAATTATTGAATATGAGATTAAAACCCAGAGTACCACAATAAATCTTGCTATTAAATAGTGATTAATTAATTAACAAATTACTCTCATATATCAACGTAATTGTTTATTGCATTATGGTTATAAGTGATCCCAACTGTGCAAAGCCACTTTATGAATAGAAATTAATAGAAAAAAAATTATCTATCGAAGTTTTATCCTATAAATCGTTAAATGTAAGGCACGAGCGTGTGCGTGCGAGTTTTTGCCTATTTAAAAATTCTATTATTATAATACCTCAGTAGCTCCAATCGAACAAAAAAATTACAACTACAAACTTTTCAAATTCATAACAAAATTCCAAATTTAAGCTTGGAATTCGAACCAAATTCACATTTCTGCTTTTATGTCTTGTAGTTTAAAAGCGTTTAGAAAGGTAATAAGGCGTATTACCTTCTTAGAAGGGATTTGAACATAAAAGTATGGAAACCAAAACAACAAATTTTCAGACATCCATACACTGGATGTTTTAAATTCAGTACTGACCATGAAATTTGAGGTAAATAAATCGAAGACACCTGTTAATTCGGCTTATGATAGTATTAGGTTATGTTACATGTGAATAAGTGCAGAATTTGTAGATAATTCTATTAGGCGACAACCGAAGTTAGCTTTATTTACGCTTTGTAAGTCCAAGTTAAATAAGCATTTACTACAACACAGTTGATATTTTTTAAATGATTTTAGAAATTCTAGTCTATTTAACATATATGTAAAAACTCGTAAATGTTCGCTTTAGAGATGGCCGTTTAAAATAAATTAAACATTTTACTCAAAAAAAGTATATAAATCGTATTAATTAAATTGTTTTAAATAAAACGTCACTGTAGAAGTAGAACTGGTTTAATTATAACTATGTCTCCTAACTATATTTATTTGCTGCATTTATCATTGCCGGGTAGATTCCACTTTACCAATAATTCTACTATTTATCTACAGCACTTGACATCGTATATTTAATAATTAGAACAAATTGTTCCAACAAATGGAGCAGATGACCATAGTTAATTAAAATAATTTTAAAAACCATTATACAGCCCTTTTGATGACATAAAAAAGTAAAATTATAATAATTGAATCGGGCATTTCTACGTTTAGCAAAAACAATATTACGCTCCGAATAGGATTTTAAATTCAATATTCCATACAAAAATATGTACAATTTTTAGTAAAGAGAATCGGATCTTCTGAAAACCAGATAAAAATGTCAGCTATCGTTTGTCATCTTACAAACTCAATACTCGTTTTAAACAAGATATTTTACGTTGAAATATGATACTGCATCTCCTTTAATCCAAAGATATCTAAACCCAGACATAGAGACAAAAGAAATCCAGCGTCTCACGATATTTTCATAAAATATTTCACAGTACCTAACTAGGATTTATATCAGATATGGAGCTCTAGTGATTTTGTTGCAAATTACACAGTTTATTTTTAAATTTCAAAGCGAGTGTTTGGTTAATTGTTATTAGTTGTAGATAGAACCACGTTTTAGTAAAACCAATTTCGCTTTTGACAATAAATATTGTAGGCAAGCAAAATAAAATTTAGATCAATCGGAAAACACCTTATGTACATTTTTTAATTCAACACTCTAGATTTTTAAACTAATTCGATTGAATTACCTTTTCTTTTTTAATTAATATAACTGTTAATTTCTACAGTAAGAGATCAGCTTGACTGTAAGTATCTATGATCTGTACCATAAAAAATCAATAATCTATGTATGTTCCTGTGATGCATGTATGTTGGGTTACGTCAACCACTTTTAAGGGGGAACAACTTCGCTAGCCCACCCTGTATATAAAATATGTATAAAAATCCAAAAATATTTTCTAGCAAATTGTAAGTGGAAGCAACAATGAATGACTATTTTGAGTTCCAAGAAAACTCACTAATTATACGTGAAATTCAGTAGCCAGTTTGTTTCAAATTGGCGAATTATTGTTGCATAATATTATCTACGTTAAACTAGCTATTTATTATTTTTTGAACGCTTTAAGATACAGAAAATGAAGAAAAATTAACCACTACCGAGAAACATTCTCAATTAATTTTAAATGTAAACAAAAGAGGCAGACATTAGCAGCGCGAACAGTGTAAGTTTTCAACATAAATAAGTTTATTGTGAAGTTGTTCCTCTTGTTCGTTATTTGTTACAATTCTACAACAAATATAACTTCTAGTTAATGATCAACTTGTTCGAAAGACTATTCCCTGTTGTATGATGTATCTGTCCCGAAAATCGAAGCCCTTTCATCGAACTGCGGAAAATAGCAATAATGAGTCTTCGATTCCATTAGTTAACAGTATAGTATATTTATGCAAATATTAACAGAGTCTTTATCATAAATTATAAGAGCTCAAAAATATTTTCCCTCGCGACAGCTGACATTTAATTATTCAAATTAATTACTTTAATTTACACTTTCGCTAATTTTAAACTCATCTAACCTACGAGATTCTCAAATATTTCCGTGGGAACATAAGAAATGTTCCTTAAGAACCGCCGAAAGAATTTGTTTAAATATGCAAACGTCTTGTTTAGGCTCGCAGGTATTTCCTTAAGCTACAAGAACCCCTGATAAAGTGTAGCAATTTATCTAACACATGAATCTGAGTAGTGAGTTGATTAAAGTTCCGCTGCCACCACTTTTCTTAGATCTCTCGAGATTCCTTATTCAATTATCTTCGCAGCTTTCGCGATTAAGTTAACTGCCACAAATTCTGCAATCTCCAAAGTAATTTTTATTTACCGCTTTATTACATTATTCCATATTTTGAGCTTAAAAGGTATTAAACACTGCACCTACCATTTGACTTTTAAATTAAATTGTGGGTGGCGTGCCATATAAAAGCATTAACTTTATGGATTATAAGGACATAAAAGCAGTTCTTCGAACATTTCCACTCCCTACTTATTTTAATAATACACTGTCGTTGTTATTCTATGGCGTTTATATCAATTTGTATTATGTATGTTATACACGAAGACTAGTTTACCTTGCATTAAAGTTTTCAGTAAAGTCGGTGCGATTCATTAAACTTCTTGGATTATGTTTATTAGGTTACACAGGTAGATCAACAAAATTTTCTATAAAAGTTGACAATGGAATTCAAATAGTTTGTCTCTGCCAACGCTATCGTACCTAAGATGAAATACAACTACTTAACAATTGTCAAAGGAACATTCAGTTACGGTTTTTACACTCTGTAACGCAAATATTCAAAAATAATTAGTATTCATCTAGTTAAAATTCTCTTAGGTGTTTTCGCAACTTCTCATGTGCTGTAAATGGAGATATAGAGATTACTTGGCAATTGTGGATTCTTTACAATAGTATTTTGGTAATGGTAATGTAATCTAAGAACTAGACGATGCAATTACAGTAAAATGTGGTAATTTTTATTGACCTGCAAAAACAAGACACATCAGAGATCCAGAGCACTAGACTAGCTAGCTATAAAATATGCAGCGGCAGTATATGATAATCTCCAGGAACCTCTGCTTAGACTCTTAGAGAATAAACATAATCTAACACTAACAGTATCATAATTTGTGAAAGGACAATGAGCATAAGTACGTCACAACTGCGGCAAATCTTTGAACAAAACCTTAACAACAGTATGAAAGCCTTGCAATACGAGGCTACCTTCGTTATATTTACTATACAGGGTAACCCTAAATTGTCAAAACTTTAGCTAAACTTTTTCCTTTAAGTATTCTTAAGACAAAACTGCAAGAAAAAATTTGCTCCGCACTTTAGTTTTCTTAGTACGATGGTGCTAAAGTTCATACCTTTAGCGCAGAATTTTAGCCAAATGGTTACAAGAAATTAAGTAAAACATGTATTCGCTTAATGAGAAAACTTAAATTAATTCAAAACCGCTAATTAACATTGCATTAGCAATTTAGTTCTTCGTTTGGAAGTACTGATAAAAATCATACTTTTGGTAAAAGTACAATTTGATAACAATGCAGGTGCATGGGTACTGTGATAAAAATTTCGAAAATCTGTTGTTTGCGTTTTGACACGTGTGTCAAGTAAATCAATTTTGAGTTGACATTACGAATTCTGCATTAAATTCGTCTTTAATTCGTGTTATTGAGGTCACTTGTGTCTTGACCATCATTATGGCCTATGCTATAAATGAGTACGTGGATATGATTTGGATTCTTGCGGAATGTGAAGGAAAGTGCAATGAGGCTGCTAGGGTTTACGCTCAGCGTTTTCCTAATAGAAGACATCCAAGCCACGTAGTAATTCGAGCTGCAAATCACAGATTTCGAGAAACTGGAAATATCCTTCCTGTTCAAAATTGGGATAGAGGTCGACCAAGAACTGTTAGAGACAATAACTTAGAAGAGGAGGTTCTTGACCTGGTTACATTTGAAATAAGAAATTTGGTGGCCAGAAAAACCGGAAGTACTACCGAGTTAACATATGCGCCAAAAAATGCCAATTCAAAAATCGAAATTGATGTGTCCGAACCTTTAACAATCTAAAGCCAATAATACAACTTTTGCCTAGCTGTGTGTGCTGTGGCACCATCATGCTGAAAGTAGACAAGTTGTAGTTCATGCTCAGTTGCCTAGTTTACAGTATCTTTCTAGAGCAAAAGATGTTTTAAAAACTATTGAGTCGACCATTCGTCTTAGCTGCCCAAACCCCAACTTGTATTGCATCTAAAGGAGCTTTTCGAAATACATTAGGATAGCCATAATGATCAAAACAAGTTGCATCTAAACAAAATATTAAATCAAATAATTTTTCGGTATTCATTGTGATTTGGTTATTATAGCCTGGAAAATCTTGAAAAATCTACATCTTCTAAGGATACAGTATCATACGATAATTTTCTTAAATATGTAGTCGGATCATACATATTTAACGGTTTCTACATTATAAATAATTTTTCTCTCACTACCAGATTTGCATGATACATTCTCTGTGCCTCTAAATAAATGTACAGGTATTCTGATAGCACAGTAGAAGTTAACTTACCGGAAATCCTTTTTCGAAACTTCTGGCGAAACCCATCGATAGAAGTTCGTACTGTGTAAATCCACACACCATTTTCCTTAAAACCATTCCGAAAAATAAGACTCGGTCATACACATTTTGTGTTCTTCAGTTCACTTTACCTGATTGTAGCACCTGAACTGAGCTTTATAAGATGACTATATAATATATAATAATTTACAAAGCCTGATTTAATCAAAGAAATTTTGAGACTTTGTTCTTTATAGCCAACCTTTATTTCGTAGTTTCTGTAATATTTGGGTCTTTATACTTGACGATGGACGTTTTCAACCGAAACTGGTAATGTGATGAAAGAGTTTTAACAAGTAATTTCAGAAAGTGATCTGCAGCGAAAGTATTACAAATAGTTGCCCTAAGGCGTTAGAATTCGCATGTCTGAGGGCTGTAAAATGACACCAATGCAGGCGGTCCAAATGAATCTCATGCATATTTAACGCAAGCTTGGCTGCAGTGGAGTAATGTGCGGTGGCGCAATTCCGCTCCAACACTTTCCACTATGTAGGGCTAAGAGGGTGAGAGCATTAGTGAAGTGGAAAGAACATCGAATAGAAATTGGGAATTATTTGGATTGACGCTAACGAATTAGCCGTAGACGTTTCATTGAAACGCCTGCACTGCACTGTTCCATTTCAATCGTGAAGTCTGTATTAATTTACTAAAATCTCAGCTTTCAAGTTATTATTACCTCCTTCTTCCAATACAAGTTGATGATTCTTTTAAAACTGAAATAAATCAATAGTTAAAATTCCGATTGATGAATTCATTTCAAAAGACGCACAGACGAAGTATTCCAAATTCTCGAGGGCTGGAAGTTTCAGAATTATCTGTTGGAAAGGAAAATTAACAACTCATTTGGATTCAAATAATTCAAGAGTGCAGTCTGCAAAGTTCTACTGCAAGGGAGCTAAGATGCGACAGTGAAATACTTTGCTTCCCTTCGAAATACCTAACTGAATTTAACTACTTCCAAGACGACCCTCCACCACTAAGTGCGGTAATTCGCAAATTTCTTAGTCTGGGGTTCGCACTAATAAACACCTTGTGGAACTACATAGACATTGTAACCGGTATAAAGTCTATATAGATACAAAATAAAAGAAAATCAATTTTAAGTCATATAGAAACTGTGGATAATATTACGTCAACAATCGACTGTTTGTGAAATATTACTGATGGTCTATGAAAAAATGTTTTTTGTTAACAAATGTATGGTCAAAAGTGTTTCCTTTCAGGGATAGATCTTCTCAAAGATTCTTTAAGAAGCGCCTAAATGTAGGCAACTCAATTTACTACCTACTATTTGTTTCCATAACGATGGAAATTAATACAGGATAATTTGAAAAGTGGGAAAGAGGGCTTTATTTATTCTGTATTAATTTCCGTCGTTATGGAAACAAATAGTAGGCAGTAAATTGAGTTGCCTACATTTAGGCACTTCTTAAAGAATCTTTGAGAAGATCTATCCCTGAAATGAAACACTTTTGACCATACATTTGTTAACAAATAATGTTTGTTTTCGTGTATACTTTAAGCCCTAGAAGTTTGTCCCTGCAATTCATTAACATCCTGTATATATATACAGGGTGTCCTTTAAATACCTTAAAAGCTTCAGGTAGCACTCTTCTGTAAGAAATACAGTCCTCAAAAACACTAACACGAACTTCCTATAGTGCTTAGTTTCCTCACACGAGACACTTAAAGAATATTATACTTGGCAACGTTGACGATGTCTTTGCATTTATGGAGAATTTAATTAGTAGGCCGACATTACATGAAGCATTTGACAAATGTCGAAAAACAAATTTTCTACTTTTCATCACAATACCATGCCCTTGCACTGTTGTCAAATGTAGTATTTACGAAATTTATCATTTTTAACAGTACTTCCAGAAGAGCAACTAGAGCGTCAACTCAATATTAATCTTTACATAATCAAGTGGCAGTCAGTCACTTATCGGCAGATACGTGCAACATTAAAGTTCTCGTTATTGTTTCCATGAAATTCTGTTTTAAAAATATGAACTTTAACACTCTCGTACAAGAAAACTAAGCTCCAAATACCTACTTTTTTTGAAGATTTGTATTAAGCATTCATAAAGGGAAAATTCTACCTGAAGCTTTTAAGGCATTTAAAGGACACCCTGTATATATATATATATATATATATATTGCTATGTATAATAACTGCTCTTTACCAGTGATAACAGTATTATCGTGTACAATTAGCTACGTACACCCCCAATACAGTAATAGCTTCTGTCAAACCAAACTTCAATTTTCTACCGGTCTAGCTCACATAGGGTCTCTGGGTCGCTCAATAATTATAACTTCATACCTTCATATCACCTTCGTACCACGTTGTCATAATCTCTACCAGTATTCAAATAAAAGATTCCAAGTTCCCAACAAAGTCCAAGTTTAATAGCTTTATAATATTACAATGCCTTAATATAAACCATACCAAATTAACATTTGTTATTAAATGATTTAGAATTTCAAATATAAGCTCGAATTACAGTGTTTTTTTTAAAACACATCCGCCGCTTTTCATCTTTTTAAAAACAACTCTCCTTTATTTTTTTTCATCTCCCCGACAACCCTGCCATCTGGCCAATTAAAACATTTCAGGAATCTTATTTGTCCTATGCCAACGTTTATTCTAAAAATAGAATAAACATTCCGGTTTACATGCTTTGATGTGCCAGTCATTATTTTATAAACCAAGTAAAATTAAAACTTAAGTAACACAAATTACAAAATCCTGTTGAAGTAAGACATCAGCACTGGTATAGTGGTATATCACCACAATATATATATATTGCCGTGTATTTTAAATTAATAGATTAAATAATCATTATCATATAATCGCCCCACGTTGGCAGCGACCATAAAGATGCCATGTATTTTAAATTATAAATAATTTATTAATAAAGTAATTTTTAGTTGGGCGCCAAATTTGAGTTTTTGCTCAAATTAAATAAATATGAGATAAATACACTAGCATCTATATCGACTCTTAAAATCTCAAGGTAACGAATCGTGGCTTCTCCAATTTAGATAGATAATTACGAAACAAATAAAATACATAATCTTTTAAACATAGAAATAAACTATGACTTATCTTGTATGTCCAGTCCCTTTGATGATAATGTAGACACCATTTCTTATAAAATCTGCACAGCTGCGTTTACGTTGCTTGAAGGTCTCGTTGTTTAAATACGCTCCATTTGAATTTAAATATGACAGCATCAAGATCGCAAGTTCGACAGTTTGCGAAACAAAACCACTGGATTACGATAATCGTTCAGTTAAATGTTCAAAATTTGATAAGGTAAGTTCTTTAATTCTTTTTAACACCACTGGATTATTATGTTTAATAAGTGAATGAAGATTTTAATTTTATTTACTTTTCTCTTTCAGAAAAAATTCCACAAAAGAAACACACTTCAATTAACAATTTATTCTTGGTAAATTCTTTTATTATTAATCACTATAGTTGAATTAAAACACAAATTCTGGTTACACTTTACTTTAATAACTGTTTCAAATTTTTGTAAACAAGTTACATAACCCAACTTTTGATTTCTGACAGGTTACGCCTACTTTTACATTTTAACAACGAAATTAAATTGTGCACTGATTGAAAATAACGTGCGCTCTCTTCGATGGCCAAAAAGGAACTGAATTCAATTTTTCCTGCCAGAAGCCTCTACAAAATCCGACAATTAAACATCGTATCTAGGCAACATCTTGAAAACAAGGAGAGAATTTGAAACAAAATCTAGGGAATTATTAATTTACAATTTAAATAATTAATAATTAATCTTATTAATAAATATATCGAAAAACTAACTTCATAATCGTATTCTATGAATTTTTATCTACATTTTGGTACCCAAAATTACCAAATTCCTGACAAAAATTTTAACATTTTAAAATAAGGCTAAATTCGCAAAATCAACTCGAAAACCTTACAAAAACACAATTAACACAATCCTCAGACCATAACACAAGTTTTGTAACACATTAACAACCTATAAAAGAATTATACTCAACACAAATAACAAAATTCTAAATTTAACCTAACTTTTTCCAAAATTTATTACAAACACAAATATCATAAACTAACCACATAATTCAATAAAGAAACCTATTAAATACCTTTCCTAGATATAATATTACTTAAATTGGCTAATATAAAACTTCTAAATCAAAATTATACACTTATTATCGGAAAACTTAAAATAACAATAACTTTTGAGTTTTAGGGCTCTGGTACTGTCCAAAAAGACCCACATCATCGTCAACAACGAGTATTTAGTCACACACAAGGATTTCAAAAGGCCATACACTGTAAAACTTCACTTTGAGTTCATATTTCACATTACGAAGCAACGTACGAAGTATCGATAACAGTATTTACATATAACAGGTTTATAAATATAGTTTTCACTATAGTTTTACATTAATTGTTATAAATTATGACATTATTAATCTATCTAGACTATATTTCAGGTTAAAATATGGATTTTTGTACCAATAAATATCCTTTTTAATACATAACAGTCCTTCCGAAGGTATTTCAGTGTAGTTTAAAGCATGATAAAGACATATAACAAATAGTTAATAATAATTACATTAATTTAATATAAATATCATGGCAATATATATATATATATATATTGCTGTGTTACACTCGACAAAATGAACTTAATTCTAATTAAATATAAAGTATTAAAGCTATCGGAAGCTTTCCTGTATGAAAATGAGTAGTTCACACGCGCTATTTTCAAAGGAGTTCATACGTTGTCCTTTCCGATTATTCGTCGGGTTGCAGTAAGATGCGAATTGCAAGTTTTGCGTTCATCTGAAGGAAATTTGGCAATGGAGCTGTGTTCATAATGTTGTTTTCATGCCTTTCACCAATTTTTACTGAGTCTTGAGCTGTAATAATGATATTAATATTAATGTTTATATTTTGACAGTTGAGACCAATTTTGTAGATTTAAGCATATTAATGTGGTTAATTGGCTATAGTTTGAACTGAATGACATTGACTTAGCTTAAGAGGCAACGGTGTGTTGTATTTATTTAAACATTGAATGTGTATAAATTTGTTTATCTGCAAAGTTAGATAAGTTCATTGACGATTATAGAACTTGTAAAATTACATCGAAAGAATTTTTAGATTCTGGTATTTTTGTATGTAAACTTGTAGTGCAGGTGATATGGATGATTTTCGTCGTATTTCCCATAGCAACAGTGCTGTATTTGTTTATTTATGTGTTACTTAAACATGTTTTGACAATTTCATTTATATTGTGGGAATTGCAATGTTATTTCTATTCCTTAGGGAATTATAAGTTCAAATGCCATTGAAAACTTAGATAGGGCATCTTTTTGTGTGAAATTTGTTAGGAACAATGCTGTAATTATTGAATTGTTTATATTTATATGTCGAAAGGCCATGTACGTAGAGAAATTTCCAAATTTTCCTATATTTAAGCGTTTAGATCCTGTTAAAATGTTTTATAAATGATAGTGTTATTATGTTAGGATAGTTTAAGGTTGTTTTTCAAAATTTTAAATGTTAATTTGTTTGGTTGTCGATAATTTATCGAATTTGTTTATAATTTTTTAGGTTAATTTTGATAGTAGATGGGTCATGTTTGATCTTAAAAGATTTATCTTGTTATGAGGAATTCAATTATGTAATTATGTAATGTAGTTTTGGCCTAACATGATCTATAGTTAAGTTATTTAGTTTATAAGAATTTTGGTTCAAATTTGGTCATTTTAAAGCTGGCCCCTCATTGGTCGGTTTTTTTCAGGTGACATGCAAAGTAGACTAGAATTTGTTAAAATATCTGAACGTTATGTGAGTTGCTATGACAACGCTAGCTTTTTTCAGAACAGGTATAAAAGGAAAATTCTGGACAATAGCGTCACTTCTAAAAATTTTCTACGAGGAACCGTTGAAGGTTTCCTAGCCAATTTTGTAAAATTAAATGCTGTTTGTGAATTTTGTTTTGTTGACATACGTCAAAGTTTGAAATAAAGTGAATTTTTCGGTGCATCGTGTTTACTTACCAAGCTGATAAATATTATCCAGTGCAACGTGGTGCAATTATATTACCAGTGATTCGATCTATGGATATTATTTCCAACGATTACCTTCGAGTTGGAATTCAGAGATCTTACAACCTAACCTAAAAACAATTTGCATCGTTTTGTTTTTAATAATATAAAATATCGGAACAACAACAAAAGAAGTAATTTCCTTACCTACAATTTATAAAGGTACTGTGAAACCCAGTTACAGTTGAGAGGCCCATTTTGAGATCATCGAAGAATTTATAATCAGAAACCGCCAACACAATTCCTACGGATGCAGAGAAAAATGGACACCGGAATCTCTGAGATTTAAATCAAAGCAGCGCGCGCAGGGAAAGCAGTAGGAAGAAAGAATTATCGATGAAAACTGGACATCAGGTTTGATAGCTGTTAGTTCAATTACTGTCAATTTTATTTTTGTAAATATAAATTGTTTGCTAATGCCGGTTAAAGTTTTTGAATAGTTATTTGTATACTTAGGCCGCCAAATCATTCTTTAACGTACCGAGAGGAAGATTGCCGCCGAGCCCGCTTGCGGCCGAGGCAAGGCAACCTTGAGGACGTTAAAGAATGACGCGGTCGCAGTGTAAACAAAATGCTTTGTGCAATTATGTAGAATCCTTAATAATTATTGATGAAATTTTAAAAATAACAATTTTCGCCGTAAATAGAAAGACGGCCGGCTTTCATGTTACCATGGAAATGAGATAAATAATACATAATTTTACATTACTTTTCCCGCTGAAATTTGAGATCGGAATGTTTTCTGCTTCTGAGAATCTGCATGCTTCCACTGGATGCTCTGATGCTTCGATTCTGGTTCAAAGTGATTGCACCAAGATTCATCACCTGCAACGTTCTGGTGTAAGAAGCCTTCTTCTTGGTAACGCATCAAATACTGCAGTGACAATGCTGGACGAAAATTCTTCTGGTCATCAGTAAGAAGTAGTAGATTCCACTGAGCAGCAACTTTGTTATACCCAAGAATATGAATACTGGCATGAACACTTCCTATTCTGATGCTCATCATTTCAGAAAGTTTTCTGAGTTTAATGCGTCTATTTGCAAGTAAAGCAATCACATTTTCATCTGAAGTTCTAACACCAACATGTCCTGGACGAGCCAATTCTTAAGCCGACTCTCTTCCGTGTCGAAATTTTCTGTACCACTCAACCACTGCCATGTGAGAATAACTATAGTCATCCTCGACAGCTTTCACTCTCTAATGGATTTTTTGTGGTTGAGTCCTTCGGCCGCTAAAAATTGAATATCAGCATTTTGAGCTCCATAAAAAGCACACACAGAAGCAACCGCAAAGAAATTTTACAGATACCTCACTAATAAGTTAATAAACACTTTCAACTAACACATACAATTGTCATGATCATCAAGTCGGGCCTACGCAAACCAAATGTGTTTCTATTGAACAATACTCGCATTATATTACACAATATTTTTGTGCAGGTAATTACAGCTTTATTTCCGGCTGCGAAATCTTCTCCACTGTAGGGGTTTTGCAGGTTAGGGCAAATTATGTGGTGATTCACAGTTAGGGGTTGGCCACAGTAGCATGTTACTGGACCGTCGCAGTATTCCTACTTTTGCATGTTTGTTTTGCATTTGCTAGTTTGAGATCGTAAGCGGTTGAAACATCTCCGTGTGGGTTCAGGTTTCGCTTGCACCCGCAGGTAGCTTCTCATCGGGCTGTATTGATAACTTTCCGCCATGGGGGTTCAGATTTGTTTCTTACATTCTGATTCTGCTTAGTTTCGCTTTTCTTTGCTACGGCTGGACTTTAGATAAGAAACTCCTTCTGGATTTTAGTCGGGTTTTGCTGGCGCTTGTCCGTGCAAAGGGTGTTTCCTATTAGATGCTTGTTTAGAACGTTATCGTGTGCTGGGTACCTTGCTTTTTATCTTTGATAGAGCTATGTCGTAGAGTAAGTTTAAATTTCCTGTACGAATTGGCTTAGGCTTAGAGCATTTAGTCACTAAAAGCCTATATGGTTTAGGGTTGTCATGTTTGTGCATGCATGCACAGAGCGTCCCCGTACAGGGGCAGCATATTCAACCGCAGAGTAGCAGGGGATTATAGCAGAAGCGTCCACGTTGCGGTCTCTGGGTATTCTAAAACCTGTTAAATCTGCTACAATCGACCAATCACTTCCAAATTGTGTGCTTTATACGAGTATATCTGTCACATTCGAGTTTAGCTTAAAGCTACTCTTTACTACGTAGCTTTGTCTTAATTTGCTTATAATTTCTGACGGTTGAGTCTTGTGACCTAAATAATCATAATAAGATCGGCTTTGGAAACCCTGTAAAAGTGATGTCAACTGAATGAAGTTCATTGAGGACTTGCGTTGTAGAATGGTATATCCTACAGAAGCTGAAGTTACAAGCGTGGTTAGTTCGACAGAAGGTTGTAGATATTTCCGTTATGCTGCAAGAGTTGTCAGTGTAAGCCATTCCGTTGCTTTAACGCTACGGCATAAGTTACCAGGAGACAGGAAGTCTAAGTAAGCGTGCTGGTCGGAGCCGAAAACGAATTAAAACCCTTCCGCAATCCCTTTTTATCGCCAATGTGCTAGGCACAAGAGTCTCTACATGAGACATCAAAAACAACTTCCAGAGGGCTACAGGAAATTCGTTTGAGATCCGCAAACTACATTTAATTCGAGAACGTATAAGAGTAAGATTAACTTTCTCTTTAAAGCATCGCAACTGAGGTATGAACTGATGGGCGTGTGTTCTCTATTCAATTGAGTCTAAGTTTCGCCTTACCCGTTGTGATGGTCGAGATAGAGTGTGCTATCTGATATGGTTTGGGCAGGCTGGTCTACAGAACAGATCTGACTCGTGGCAATATTAGGAAGGCTAATGGCTGCCAAGTACGTAGAAGATATTCTTGTAGACCATGTGGTACCTGTTAGCCATACGTAAAGTAGTGGTAGTCTTCTTCTAGAAAAATAATGTGAAAACGCATACAGCTTCTCTAACTAGAAGCTTCCTCGAGGAACTGCGATTAGAGTCATGAATTGGAATTTAGTTGAACATGTTTGGGATGAGCTTGGTCGAAGGCTCAGAAATGTCTTGCGGCCCAGAAACTATTGAATGAAGGGTTAAGAGCTGCACTCGAACAAGAATGCGAGCATTTTTCGCAAAACTACATTCGGCGGCTGATTCTGAGTATACCTAGAAGATGTCAGGTAAATAATTTAGTGCTATGGCCACACATGTATTAGTTGTCCTCGACAAAGCATAATAACTACGTTATAATAGTTGTAACACGTTTTCCTCTAATTAACTAGATTTTGTCTTTCTTCTAAATGTTAATCTGTTTGGTCTTTAAGTTGTTGTTATTCTACGAGACTTACTCGAAGGTAGATCGGTTGTAAAATAAAAATGTAAAGTTGAAAAAAGATATTACATTTAAATCTTAAATAAACTATTTCTCTACATAGTCACCATTCGTGGTGCAAGTTTCTATGTACCTTTGTCATAGAAGGTTGCCACCTGTGACGAAAACCAATTTTGTATCCTTGTTTTGAAATCGAAGTCGTTGAGAAAATGCTCCCGAGTTCTTATAAAATCCTTAAGATGGAGCAATGGGCAACCGTTGCTAGGCGTTAAGTAGGAACTGTATGAAGGATAGTTAAAAATTTCCCAATTAAATTCCTGAACAAGTTGCATAGTTGTAGTTACGAGACGCCATGGGCACTCGGGCGATACCGTGTGAAAGCACGACTCCAGAGGGCAGACAGCAATATTCGGTTTTTGTTCTCAATCGCCCTTCTCAACTTTCTTAAAGTCTCACCATACATGTTTGCATTAATTATCGTACCGCGCATTCTAGGAAATCAAACCAACAATACGCCTTTCCTGTCCTATAAGGTTGCGGTTCTCGAACGTCGGCTTGGCATTTTGTTGACTTTGGCGGAGTCGCATGTTTCCACTGCATTGATTGCTGTTTGGTTTTAACATTTGTGTATAAAATAAATTAACTAATGCTCCGGCTAAATTACTTAACTTAATCTTAGGGTATCTTTTGAAATTCATAGCAAATAACGTGCCTTCCCCAGTGATAGGTAGGTATAACATTGAGTCTACCGAACACAGCACTTGGATTGTAAAAAATTAAATTTAAGAAACACTTTGCACTATTTATTCCTTCATATTAAGTAATATTTGAAGCGAACTGTACTTTGAAGATTGTCGCTTATAGGTCTCTTGCCTCGAAGGTTACGGGAAACCAGTCCAGAACTGCTGAAGATCTTTGATTTTGGGTTTAAAACTTCGACTAAATATTTCATACGTGAGTAATTTTGTTTTCTTATTCTATTTAACATAATTTTTCCTTTCTTGTTATAAATTAAACACTTTTTGTGTTTCACAAGTTGTACTTTTGTTGAATAACTTTAAGTTCATTTAAATTATGCCACTCTGTCTAGATTAGAGTCATATTCTGATTGCCGCTTCATAGGTATTAAAATTCTATTTTAATTGCCATCTTTTTATGTTAATTACAGTTTACCTTATTTTCTTAAAATTTAATTTATGAGGGGCCAATTCCGCGAAGCCTTGAAGTTTCCCTTTGTTGGCTAGATTTTCCGATTAATGTTTTGTCTGCACCTGACCCCGGACGTTTCAGATCTTTCCAGAACTATTTCATCATATTTCTCAAGGTGGTGTAATATTTTTGACCAACGCATGTTCACGTAGCGTTTAGCTCTTCAGTCAGTCTTCGATCTTCGCTGGACCCTGGTCTACCAAGTCCATCTACGGGGGCCATTAAGAAATTAAATACTGCAGGAGCGGCTTTGGGTTTTCGATGGGTATCCATCGCGTGTATTTTCGTATCGCTGTTTCGCCGTGGAGTGAACAGAATATCGACATGTGTCGGATTGAAAAGAAAACACGCTGGAATTTTTATCCCTGGAAAGGAAATTCATTGCGAATTTGCCGATCGCCTTTGGCGGATTAGTATCGAGCCCATTCGTTGTTCCTGTATCTGTGCCGTTGCTGCGACAAATATTTCGTCTACCTTTTTCCCCGGACCTGAAAGTACCCCAGACTGTACCGGCATCTGGAAGACAACCCCCAGAATTGTGCCTGCCTTCACCGGAAGTCAAGATAAAGGACCTAGTTTTTATGTGTGGTGAAAAAAAAACCCTTTTACTTTTAACTTGCAAAATTCTAAGCGATTGAACCCTTTTTTTATGCAACAAGAAGCGACCTTCGGTCGCCGATTGTTCTTTTTTGTATTACTAAATGTAAATAATAATTATATACATTGTGTTATTCGTGTAAACTCCGACGCCACTGGCTACGTAGTCGTTTGGACAATTTAAATAACGTACGACAGTGCCTCCTCTTGAGCGCTCAAATTAACTATTTGTAATATAGAGCTATTAAAATCACCTTTTGCTGTCATTCTTTTGTATTGTCATCTCCAGTCGTTTCATTATATGTGTTTTAAAATTCATTACATCTTTTCGTTTTTTCATCTTTTATTATTTTGTATTTGTATTTGCGTGTGCATGAATTTTGCAAGCTTTCTAAACAGGAGGGAGGCACAATAAAGGTGAGTTCGATCCCCGTAAGCTGTCGGCTTCTCGGCCTTCCACGAGAACCTACAAGCAGTTGTGATTTGGAAGGGGGCGCCCACTAATTTTGACCTACTCAGTACACAATAGGAAGATTTCCTCCCGTAAGCGATTTCCGTGAACCCCCCTACTCCTCTGAGCTAAGCTGCAGGCCTTTTTCCGCCCATCCTGTTGCGGGCCGACGAAAAAGCTCGTTTGGCCCGTAACAATATGACAGGAACAAGATACAAATTTCCAATTTGAGATTAGGTTACATTTTATTTATTTTTACATTAGTATTTTCTGATAACAGAGAAGAGTCCTCGTGCTTCAAGCGAACAAATTGAATTGAAGTAAAAATTTCAATGAAGAAAAATCTAGATCGAAATTTGGCTGATTGACCAATCAGAAGGCTTGAATTTGAACAGAAGAAGATTGCAAATTTACATATTTAAAGAATTAATTACTAACACCCTGTAACGAGTTTTTAGAAACGAATTGAATTTTGAAATTCACAAAACTTTTTCCTCTCTAATGATCATAATTCGGAAATAAATATTTATAATTTTGATAATGCACATGAATTAAAAAATACACTATTTTACACAAAATTACATATTACAACAGCTTCTGCAAATTTTAGCACTAATTTTAGACCTCAAAAAGTTTGCGCCAGTTAAAAATCTCTATTTTGATAAGTATAGTCTAACTTTTTCAGGCTTTCACAAAAATATGCACTTCTATCTTTTAAATCGAATACACCTCCTACAATCTGTATAGAACTCACTATCTAGGTCCTAATTAATTTTTGACATAGATTAACTTAGGGTTCTAAACAAATTTACATACATTGTGAAATTTCTTCTACGCAAATGAATGTGGCAAATGGAATTATCATATTTTCAGGTAATTGACGTACAAAACTACAATGGAGGTTATTTACAATTTACTCCTTACTACAAACATGAATATTTACATACTATAATCAACCTACAACACTTTCAAGATGAGATATGCTATGAATACGAACAATGTACAGAATCGAAAAGCACCGATTTGACAAGTTTGCATTGTTGACATGTATATCCTTACACATTGTACACATATGATGTACTAACACTTAGTGTAAGCTTTTTAACATAATTATTTTGGACTTGTATTTAATCTAAGTTGCTTCTGCACATAACATTGGATACCTAGGTATTTAAATGACATTACGATATTGAAACCTTTGTTCGCACAGAGTATTACAACATTTATTACATAATTGTAATTGTAATTGAAAATCAATGTTATCGCGATTTGACAAAACTTTTACTAGATCTTCTTTTTTTTATATAAGTTTTACTTTTAATCATTAAAATTGATGGTAATATTTAACAATTTATTCTATTATGATTTGGCAGCTATGACTGAATTTGAATTTGGAAGCAAATTTTGTGAACATTTCGATGGTAGGTTTATATTTTCTACCGAAGTTTATTATGGCAAGTGATGCAATAAATGCAAAACGGCAAAGAAATATTGAATGCCTTTGAAATGTTTAAGATGCTATGGTATGCTAGTATACGAGATTAAACCGGCTGATATTTTGCAGTTTTACTAGCTACTTTTCACCACTACTTTCATTATTGTTCATGCATTAGTACCATTAATCACGAAGCTTTAAGAACGTGTTGCCAGGTAAAACCGCAAGAATAATGAGACTGATTGGTGGTGTAGGTTAAAAAATATGTGTGTTTTATTGGCTTTAGTGAATGCGATTTATTATTGAAGAAGCTTATATTTAACAGCACAATTTGATAATTTAAAATTTTCGACTGTGACTAATAATAAAGTTACTACTAGAGGTACTAACTTAAAAATTATTTATTGATCAAATTTCGGCACGGGAATGTGATCATCTTCAATGCATGTATTATTGAGCAGACGTCTGTCACTCCCATTTCCTCTTCTCGAAGCGGTTTTAGACGTCTGATTGAAGTCCTAGTTGCAAGTTATTTCAGTAAGACAGGAGCTCGAGCATCACAATAATTTTAAGTCAAACAAACAGGTTAGTATGAAAGGGAGCATTGTCGTGATAATAAATTGAGTTGGTTTTCGCGATCTATTCGACTATCGTAGGTTAAACACATTTCCCTAAATAATCCTGAATTAGCAAGTATAACACCTTCAGTTTTGCGATGTATAATAATACTAAATATGCAACAATGTAATATTAAAGTTCTTTAGTAATTAAGTCCAAAGCAGTTAAGACCATAGAAAGGGGTTCCCTTGTCGTATACATCACACATTAAATGCTTCGTCCAAATGCCCCATCGTATATAAACCAAATGTTTAGGTTCTGGTTTATAGACGATTCCTCAAAAGCACCAGAGAAATGTTTACCAAAAAATCATGATATGTGGTACTTACTAATTGATTTATCAAAACAATCAGTCCTATTAGTTTTTCTTTTAACCTACCCTGTTATATCTTCAGATTTTAATGCTGTTCTGAATTCAACAATAGAGTGGGAATCTTCATCCGACCAAACGTAGATATCATGGACTGAAATCCCATGTTGAGTGAATGCGGTCTCATCAGTGAAGAGGATGTTAACAGCGAAATTTAGTCTTCAGCATTGTCTTGAACAAATCATTCTCGTTTGATGAGCCAAGGTTGTTAGGATTGTACCTGTTGGATATGGTATGGATATATAAGTTGGGGATGGACACTATTTCGAATGACACGACCACTTATAACCACTTGGGTTGGAAGTTCTTGCAAGCTCTTTTCTTTACAACATGCAGTACTGAATATTGGACAGGCGTTTGGAACGATTTGCAGTATGTAATTTTTTTGCCACTAATCTTCAGACTTGAATTCAGATTCGTTGTACAGCAAATCGCATATTAACATGTAGATGCCGAGTGTCTGTAGTACAAGGTACAACAGTTTAACATTTTTACGATTTTTAGAGATGAAATCCAATATTTAAACAAAGTAGCCCAATTGTGGTAGTTTTATTAAAAGAAAACAAAAAATAGATATGAAAACGATGAAAAATGTGCAAAAATTTGCCGCTGCAACGACATATTTGTATTCACATACGAATTGACAACGTAAACTTCGTGTCAGTGAACCAACAGATTTCAAAAATTATCCAATTGTATGGCAGATTTTTAAGCATGCTGTACTACTATACGATACGACCGCGTTGTACTACGGGTTGTACTACAACACCACACACGTTGCAATTGTTGTTCGAACGGTCGAATCAATTGAGATTGTGCAATCTATTGTATGATAAATAGTATCGTATGTGGGCCCTATTAATCATGAAAAGTTTTAGATTTGCATACGAGTTGCACTCTTCAATACCTGTCAACACTGAAAAACTTGTAGTAGCGAAGCAGTGCCAAATATCGCATTAAATTGAAGTAATAATATTTATTATTTTGTTATGTTCTTTTAAAATTTGCCGCTTTATATGAATTAATTTCGTAATTTGATTGCCGCTCTATAGGAATTAAAAACGCTATTTTAAATGGTTTTATTTTGGGTTACCGTTTCGCTATTTTGTTTTTAAAGATTGAGTTATGTTGACAATTCCCTTTGTAGGCCGAATTGGACGAATATTGTCTTGTTCGCGCCTGGCCCTGAACACTTCTGAGAATTTACGTGCCGAATGATTCTAGAACATTTACATGATATTTCATAATATGTTGCAATATTTTGGGGGTAACGCAGGTTTGAGGCGCGTGAAGTCTTTAGTCAGTTTAACATCTCTGATGGCTCCGGTCGCTCGAGTCCATCTACGAGGGCTGTTACCGAATTAAAAAGTCAGTTTTCAATCCTCAATGGCTCCGGGTTTTCGAAAATTCCATCAATCGGGGGGCCGTAATTAAGTTAAGTGCTGCAGGGGCGGCTTTTGGGTTTTTCGATGGATGTCCATTGTGTGTGAGTTTCGTCTTGCTGTTTTACCAAGGGGTATAAACAGACCATCGATTACTGTGGGATTTAAAGAAAACACACTGGATTCTATCCCGGTAAGGCAATTCTTTGTGAATTAGCCGATCGCCTTTGGCGGATTAAGTTTCGAGTCCAGCTCCTGTCCCTCTGCTGTTACCGTCGGTGCGAAGAGCGCATCGAAGTTCCGGGCCCTTGGTGTTGACTCGATTTAACCCAGTCTTTAGGGGCCTACCGGTGGATTTTTATCATCATCTTGTGAACCAAATTGTGCCTGCCTGTTTGTCTGTCTTTTCACTTCAGTTTCCGAAAATCCAAGGTAAAAACTAAAGTTTTGTGTTTTTGTGTGAAGCGAAACCTTACGCGCTACTTGCAAAATTCAACATCATTGAACCTTTCTCTATTTGGAAACAAGAAGCGACCTTCAGTCGCGGACTGTCTTTTTTGTAGTACAAAGTATAAGAGAAATTTTTATGTATATTGTGTTTTCCTGTAAGCTCCGGCGTCGCTGGCAGCGTAGTCGATTGGACCAAATACGTGCGCCAACGACGGCGAGCACCTTGGCTTGAGCGCTCAAATAATAATATTTGTAAAATAGAGTTAATCAAAATCACCTGTTGCTGTCATTCGGTTGTATTGCCAATGATTTTATTATACGTGCCTTAAAATTCAATATATTTTTTATTATTGTGTATTTGTATTTGTTTGTGCATGAATTTTGAAAGCTTCATATATACAGGAGGAGGCACAATAAAGGTGAGTTCGATTCCCGTAAGCTGCTGCCTTCTCGGTCTTCCACGAGGAGCTACACTCAGCTGGATTTGTAAGGTGCGCCCACTAATTTTGACGTACCCTGTACACAACTACGAAGATTTCCTCCCGTAAGCGATTTCAGTGAACTCCCCCTACTCCTCTGAGCTAAGCTGTAGGCCCTTTTCCACCTATCCGGTTATGGGCCGACGGAAAAGCCCGTTTGGCTCGTTACAATTTTTTTTGTGTCACTCAATTATTGTTATATTACAATTAAAAATCTATTTGCGGAATGTTGAATTTTAGGTAGACTATAATTTTTGAATGTTCTTCAATTTGTTTTCTCTTTTCCCATAATCGTCATTCAATTTGGAATAAGACGCGCTTTTACTGGTCTTAGATTAAGGTCCCAGTTTCAGTGATATTAGCAAAGCAAACAAATTAACTTTAGTCGTTTTAAAAAAATATTTATTGTAAAATAAAAAAAGAGAAACACGAAGATTAAAGAAGATGCTCAAAGTGCAATTTATTCTCATATTTTTAACACATTTTTAGAAACGTCAAACTCATGAATTTATGGCATTTGCCAACATGTCTTGGTTTTGGCTAATATCATTGCAAGTATTTTCTATTCTTAGAATCAATTCATCGCCGGTTGCTCTCGATGTGCTGTAAACGTTTTCTTTAATATAGCCCCAAACGAAGTAATCTAACGAGTTTAGATCTGACGACCGCGGAGGTCAGAGTATTGGTCCTACATCAGAATTTAGTTGAGCAAAATGGGCGTTCGCTATTCGACCTAGCCAACGCTCCGGGATAGTTTTCGTTTAACCACTCTCTAACTTCGTTTCTAAAATGTGGAGGCGCCCCATCCATTTGAATGCAGCGTCTCTGCAACACATTAAAGGGTACATCTTGCAGGAAGTCTTCTAAGTCGTTTTCAAGAAACTCGAGAAAGATACTGATTACTCCCATCCAGACATTGATGGTAAATTCGTTTTGAAATAAAGTAGATCTGATTTCTTGAGGATTTTCATGCGCCCAGGGATGTAAATTGTGGTAATTAACTATCCTAGCTCTCGTAAAATGTTACTCGTCGGTCCACAGAATTTGGTGCAAGAGCTGCGGATGATCTGCGACGGAATTCAAGATCCAGTTGCAGAAATTGCAGATTTCTTTTGCGTACTTTGGCTGTAATCTTGTTCAGGTTGTAAATGAAAAGCTTTACGATGGTCTTTTTCCAAAGTTCGAAACACTTTTGATTGGGCCATGTTAAGATTTCTAGCTGCCCATCATCGTATACTCAAGTGTCATCTCTGTTATTCTGATTTTGGACTAGATTTTGCTTACCAGCTTTCCTCAATCCAAATTCACAGAATCGACGAGGCGTATCAACAAATACTTGCGCATTAGGAACTCTTCTCTCCAGAAAACCATGTCGATATTCCTGAATTGCTGCATGACCATTGCAGAAACCATAAACAAAGTGAATGTCCGCATACTCAGTATTAGAAAAATATTTTGGCTTTTTTTTCTTTAATAATATCACAACTTCAACAACTAAAGTACCCGAAGTTATTGGTACAAATGACATTCAAACAATTATTTTAGTATTTCCATGGCCAACTTAGAATACTTTTTGTTGCAAGGCAGGTTTGCATGCTTTTGAAAAAAGGCAAGTATCTCTGAAACTAAAACCTTAATCTAACATCTGTAAGAGCATATCTTATTCCAAATTGATTGGAAATTTTTAAATTAAGAAAATAAATTGAAAAAACCCAGTGGCGTAGTTCTTTTTTCTTGAAATAAATCCGTTGTAACCCAATTGCACGCCACTGGTGTTACGCATTTGAAGGAACATTATTCAGAAAATAACCCTACACAGGGAAGGTACTCGTACAAAATTTTGTTTGATTTGCTCCAATTTCCTAGAAGATATAATGATTTGTTTTTCTAAACTTTGACGTTTCTTAGGAAGCGAGTGAGAGGCGTATATGTCATATTTTTCCGAATCAGATTGACCAGGAGAGTATTTTCCCAAAGTATATAAGATTAAAACTGAAACACCATGTTTTCTTCTTCAAGTGTTTTATCTCTTACGAGACGTAGCGATCTTCTCTCCTATGCCTGTGTTGTGTTTGCCACTGCTTTGCGGAGGAGAACGGCCGTTAAAAATCCGATGACTGGGAATTGAACGCAGGACTTTCAGCGTAGAAGTCTAAAGCTCTAACCGCTAGCCCATGGCCGTTCAACTTCTAGAGATAATAATTCAAGTCGAGTTTTTAAATGGTATTCATATAGCATGTTGACTTCATAAAAGCATTTCACAGTCGTTGTTTTATTCGTTTATGTTTTATGTTCATTCTTTTTTATTTGGAGCCCATTGTACAGTCCGGGGCCCGCGTGTAAGCACACACTGTAGCTGTGGCCCGAATCGAGTATTTGATTTTCTATTTGGTACGGGGAAAAAAGGTTGCTCTTCACTGACTTAGAAAATTCAGTACTCAATATATGTAATTCTTGCATGGATATCATAACTTTAAAGGATCTAGGGATGCAGTCTTCAAGAGTTTCACAACAATGGAAACTGACGTAAAAAGGGTTTAAAGAAATTTGCAGTTTTAACTATGGTTAAAAGTATAGAATTTTCAAAATAGATTGCACAACAACATGGCCAGCTCACAGGCTAATAATAGCCAGACCTAAACTATTCTATTAAAAAGTAGTCCGTGTTGAACAAAAGTAAACGTATATGTAAATAAATACGTCTAACTGCTCAATACCGCATTCAGTTTGAAGTATGGTACGGGCTGCGTTGAACTGCATGACCAATAAGTACGTAATTTTCTGTAAATCGCAAACTGATTATTATTGATATGATAGATTAGCGAAAAGTTAACAATGTCGGTAATTATTGACAGAAAGTCTTACGGTGTATAGTAGATGTAACAACAATAACGGTTACAAATACTTCTGGAACCTAAACAGTTTACATTGATCAACATCAAGTAATTTCGCAAAGACATTTTTTGAAGCACTTCAATTAAGTTATTTTTTCACTATGTTAAAGATTTGTTAAAATTATGAAGATGTCTAAACGCACTGTAAAGTGCTTGAATTGTACTATACAACATTAAATAATTAAATTGCAACTGAAATAAATGTTGGGTTTAAAAGGAGTACCTGAATTCAGATTTGGTATATAGGATATAAATCAAAATACCATATATGAACCATCAATTAACAGGAAGAAAGTCCTACATATGTCAGAATTATATGGACAAAGATATGACGGAGCTATGTATTGGAGTTGTGGATTTTGAGACTTTATGGATAAGGAAATACTTCCGCCCAGTATATACAAATTTGTTCTACTATAAAATTCTTTCTTCTTAGGGTGCCGTCTCTCTGCAGAGGTTGGCTATGATTATGCCAATTCTTATTTTTGACGTTGCAGTTCGGAAAAGCTTAAGAGAAGTACAACCAAACCATTAACGCAAGTTCCTCACCCACGAAATTCTTCGTCTTCCCACTGATCTTTTGCCTTGCAAAATTAGTTGTAGAATGGCATATTTTTCCCCTCTAATAATAATACGCCTGAAGTATTCAAGTTTCCTTCTCTTGATTGTAAAATTTATTTCGGTTGTTTTGTTTACTCTTTTCAAAACCTCTTTATTTGTTATTCTTGCAGTCCATGGTATTTTGAGTATTTTTCTATATATCCCATATTCAAAAGATTCTACCTTTTTCAGGTGGGTTTTCTATAGAGTCCAAACCTCCATACTATATAGCTGGACGAAGAACACATAGCATCTTGCCATCCTAATTCGTATATGAAGGTTTAGATTTCTGTCTGATCTCGCCATAAAAATTCTTGTGTTAATTTCTTGCGTCTGGTCGTTATTATTATTTATCCATATTCCCAGATTTTTGTACTTGTTGACGCGTTCGACAAGTTCGTTATTAATCGTAATATTGGGCAGTCTTGGTAATGCTTTGCTTACCACCAGGTATTTTGTCTTTTATATGTTCATTTTTAGTTCGTAGTTGTTGCTAGCAAAATATATACTCTCTAATAAGATTTTGAGGTCATCCACATTATCTGCCAATACGACGGTATCATCCGATTATCGTATATTATTTATAATTCTGCCGTTAATGTTTATACCCGGTGAAGGTTCTTCTAAGGCTTCATTGAATATAGCTTGAATATATAAGTTGAAAAACAGCGGTGATAGCATACATCCCTGCCTTACCCCTCTTCTGATTTCAATGGCTTTGGTCATTTCCCCATCGACCCGTACTGTTGATGTCTGGTGCCAGATGTCCCAGGGATAGAGGTTGACATTTTTAAGAATTTCGATTAATTGTTCATGTCTGACGTTATCGAATGCTTTCTCATAGTCTATGAACCCTAAATATATATCCTTGTTCATATCTAAACTTCTTTGAAGCAATTCGTTGAGCCCAAATAACGCATCTCTAGTCCCTAATTCACTCCTAAAGCCAAATTGCGTTTTAGAGGTTCGGATTCTAATCTTTTGTATATGCGGTTGTGAACAATTTTTAGGAATACCTTAGGGGACTGCGGTAGAGTAATGGCCGCAGCGCTTGCCTGGGAGTTATTCTACCAAAGTCGCTCAGGTTCGAATCCTGAGCACTGCACTTTCCAGGGTGTTTGTGGTGTCTGGGGCATGGGGTTTTTCAAGGGTGGGGCATGTTAGACCTGTGAATAGCACAAAATGTGCTGAGCCGGGGTAAGCTGGGTGGGATGGGAATCTTGGAGTTGCCTTTGGCAACTCCACGATTCTTTTATAAAAAAAAAGGGAATACTTGCAACGTATGACACCTAAGGCTTATTGTTCTGTGGTCACAGTATTCTTTGGCATCGTCTTTTTTTTTGGTAGCATTATGAAAATTGATTTAAGCCATTCATAATTATGCCAAACTTATAGATAGTGTTGTATAGGTCAATCAGGATTACTATTTCCTCTTCATTTATTGGGTTTAGTAGCTTTGTTGGGATTTCGTCAGGACCGGTTGCTTTATTTTCATTAGACATTTTAATAGTATACACCGTGAGTTCAAAAAGTAATTACATAAGGGTTGGCCATGGAAAATAAAAGTAATATCAACAGCAAGCTTCAAAATTCATTAACTGTCATCAGTGTTGTTGTTGTCTTAAGTTTATATTGAAAATTCACTTAAGTTACAATTATAATGGTTTTTACAATAAAACACAAAACATTTATGATTGAATCATATTTTCGAAATGGTGTTCGAGAGAACGGCGAATGGATTTACAGCGTGGTGCCATGTTTAGAAGAATTTCGGTAACAATTTCCAGATATTGCTGTCCTTGAAGGAGATTTTTACAGCGCACTTAGAAGATGTGTTGATGTATTCCGAGATAGAGGGAGCATTACTCATAGAGATAGAGCTGGTAGGCCAAGAGTTCCTACTCAAAAAATACAGTTGATGATGTTCGTCAACGTTTGAACGAGCAATCCACTATATCACTGCGTACACTTTCGCAAGGCTCCGGTAAATTCTGTCATTGTTTTGTGGGGGAGTTTCGTCGCTTTGCAGTAGCAATTATGGAAATTTGAACCTTTTGACACAAAAAGGTACTCCTGTTGAAAGTCAATATTTTGCACTATTTCGAGATTTTTCGATGTGAATGAAACCTGTTAGGGTATCAAGTAAACATGTGTCAGTCAGATTTGTTTCGTGTCGTATTCTACAAAAGTTGTGCTAAAATGAATTGACAGGAATTTTCTTTTCGATAGTTTGCACCTTCTAAAAACACCCTGGAATAGGAATATAAATAAATATTCTTTTATTAGAAGGTTTCGGCCGTGTATAATCACATATCTTCTATTTGTTTTTATTACATATTTTTTATTGCTACAGCTTCGGCTTGAGTGCGGTATTCCACGTTATTTAAATTTTGCATTGTTCTAGACGGTGTTTTGGTTCCTTAAATTTCGCCCTTTCAATTGTTATTAAATAAATTTCCAATTGCAGGTGTATAATAGGATTACTTGCGGTTTAGGGGAATTGATTTTGGATTTTAAATTTAATTTATAGCAGTGCATGTGCTGCTACTAATTTATTCCATTGCGCTGTTGTTTTTAAATTGCAATTTAAATCCTTTGATGGATTTTCTGTGCAAAGATACCTAGATTTCTGTCTAATTTAATAGATCCCTTACAACAGTCTATTTAGCTTGCTGGATATTATTGTTAAACGGTCCGCTGAAGTTCTATTGATGTTTAGCAAAGTTGAATCGTAAGCTTAATTAGGTATGTATAGTTGAAATGGAACAGATGTTATATACAGGCACAAACTATTGCGTGTGTAACTTGCGCAAATAGCGCGGGGGTTAATTGACGGGAAAATTTAAATGTCGGATAATCCGAACGTGCAACAGCAATCAAGATAAGGAAGAGAATTCGTAAATGCAGGCTTTTTTTGGGAAATTGCTGCCGCCACTGGTGTCGCGAGCGCGTCGTCAAAATTCGTTCGTCGACTGCGGAAATTAGAACGAGATCCTGTCGTTGATAACAGTCTCAACAAATTTATTTCAAATCTTCCACCTGATTGCTGTTATATATTTCTGGGGCGTTCGTGCGAACACTCGATAATAATGATGTTGGGATTTACGTCTCATTTCCATGGCTTCCTGGATGTTATCTGTGTTAAATCTGTAGCAGAAATGGCCGGTAGCGTTCCACGCCCTGTTCTTCTTATGCCTGTCTTCCTACCCACTGGTGTTGGTTATTAGTTGCTTTCCTCCCTCGAGACCCCAACTTAAGAAAGACGAACTTTATTGCCCACGTCTCGTGTGTATAGGAAATGGAATCCAACCGAATGAATATATCGGAAATGTCTGTAAAACTTTCTATTTGATTCGGTGATGATTTGGGGCTTCTTATTGTCGGAAGTTTATTGGGTTGTCGCTCACGAAAACTCAATGCGTACTCGATGAAAATGGCTCATTTATTATTATACGATATATTTAACAGCTATCTAAAATAGAGATTGATAATTTTAAATGCTAAAATATATGAAATTGTGTGTTGTTACACTATTTATTTTATGAATCCTATCTCTAAAAACTATTTTCAATACTATTTCAATATTTAAGCAAGTTATTAATTGCTTTTATACATGTCTTTATTCCATATACATTATTTACTTTTGCAATAACTTCACAACGGGGACGTTTAAACTTATACCTTCGAACAAAATCGATCGTATTATTAAATTTTTTATATAAATATCTTTTTCGCCCTGGAAAATATTTCAACAGTTTAAACTTAATGATGTGAGATATATTTTTCTGAAGATCGAGATTATCACAATTCCTGCTATTGTTCGTACTCTGCATGATTCTATTTATGTTAATAACTTAACCTACAATTACCTTACGCTCGTAAGATTTATTGTTTACGTTCCCTTAGTTTATTATCCTTGCATTTGGTTGTGTTTCATGGCTGGCAATTCACTATTGTGTTATAAGATACGATATACAGTGGCCTTACTACTGAAACTAGATACCAACATTCATGAGTACTATACAGGGTGATTACTTTATCTTGTACCAGGTACGTAGACTACACAATTACAGCTATTTGTATTCTATGGGTATCTTAGTAAACTTTACAATGTTTAAATAAATAAAAATCAAAGTAGTTACGTTGAATGTATTAAGAAATTACAATGAAACTATTTACTAATAAATAAGATGCGGTTTTGCAATAGGTACGTTTATAATATTTATTTTTTATAATTTAAACAAAACAAACATAGACAACGTCAAGGTAGCATAAAAATATGATGACAACAATAACATCAACAAGAAAAGTAAATTAAATAAAAACAGAAAGAGGAACACTAATTAATGACGCAATAAATGTTCAATTGCCGTCCACTTTGCTGTTCACATAAGTCAATCCGCCGTAGAAGAGAATTTCTAACACAAGTTAGCATGTGCGGGTTGACTGATCTACATGATTTAGTAATTCTTTCACGTAAATCTTCTTGAGGTTATGTGGGATTTTTGTATACGTCGTTTTTTACTTTACCTCACAAGAATAAATCTAACGGGGTCAAATCCGGACTACGTGAAGGCCAACGATGAATTGCACCTCTTGCAATTAGTCTGTTATGGCACAACATATCTTAGCTATGGAGGCTCGTCTCTTTGGTTTCTCATTAAGCGATCTACGAAGTTTAGCTCTTGAACTTGCAACCCGTAGCAGATTATCACATCAGTTTAATGAAAACAAGAAAAAAGCCGGAAAAGCTTGGTTGTACGGTTTTCTAAAACGAAATGCAATGATTAAGCTGCGAACATCAAAACCTACCTCACTTGCTAGAGCTATGGGTTTTAATAGGCCTGTCGTTGAAAAGTTTTTCTCGCTGCTTTGCGAAACATATGAAAAATACAAGCTAACTCCTGACCGCATTTATAATGTGGATGAGATCGGTATAATGACTGTTTCAAAAAAGCGTTTGAAATGTTTAGCATTGCGTGGAAAGAGACAAGTTGACAATATATCTTTAGCCGAACGTGGGATCCTTGTCACACTATAAAATTGCATGAGCGCTACAGGACTGTTCATGCCACCAATGTTCGTTTTTCCCCGAGTAAGGGCAAAACCTGAGCTTCTGGATAATGCACCTTCCAGCAGAATAGCTGCTTACCATTCTTCGGGATGGATGCCGAAGGAGATCTTCGTAAGCTGGTTCGAGAACTTTATTAAATTTTCCAGACGGTCCACGGACAACCTTGTTCTTTTGCTCTTAGATGGTCATGGAACGCATACTAAAAGCCTAGAACTAATTGAAAAGGCTAGAGAAATAATGCTATGTTGCTATGTTTTCCTCCACATACTACCCACCGCTTGCAGCCGCTGGACGTGAGCTTCATGGCGCCATTGAGTACATATTATAGTTCAGAAGTTAATAGGTCGACCTGTTACTATCTCACAGATTGGAAAACTATTTGGTGATGCGTTCATGAAGGTTGCTAGCATCCAAACCGCTGTTAATGGCTTTCGTAAAGCAGGTATTTGTCCATTAAATCCAGATGTATTTCGAGAATGGATGTTTGAGCCAGCAGAAACACCAAATCAGGCTCTGGAAGACAGTCTTGAAAATACAAACATGGAAAATATTGATCCTTTAATTGTGCATCCAGTTAGTCCACCACCAAGACTGGGAAAAGAAGTAATTCATGAAACGCCACTTAGAGCTTCATACCAAGAAGCCGGTCCCATTTCTTCTACACAGTTTTATGCAAATGCTCATCGTCCGATAGTTCACACAATAAGGTAACAAGTAAGAAGACGAATTTTATAGTTTCACCGCAGTAAGTTGTTCCAAATCCCCACGGCCATAGGAAAAGTAACCCTAATGATAAGAGGCGAGGTAAAACTGCTATTCTAACATCATCGCCTTACAAATGGGATCTAGAGGAGTCTTGTAATCCAAAGTGTAGCAGAAAGCCTAAACTTGACTTGAGCCGTGGAAACAAGAAAGCAAAAGAGAAAATCGCTAAAAAATCAAATGTAAAAAAGTCAAACGCAAAAGAACCAATCAGAAAGGAAGATAGTAGTTCAAATGAAGAAGACAAAACAGAAATTAAATAAAGATATTTCCTTGTACTCGTAGTTTAGTCTTCTTACTTTACTGGGGGTTAAAACTATCTCTAAATTTCACACACAATGACTACTAATATCCTGTTTTACCCGACCAGGTAGCCAAAACAGGATACTTCAGAGTATTTTAAAAAACAGTATTTTTTCGGTTACCCATCAGTATCTGAATAAATTTCCATGTTGTATGAAAGCGTGGATGTCCCTAAGTATCCCTTTTTACTCAACTCTCCCCTATCCATGTTGAAAGCATGGAAAGCAAAAACCATACCTTATGCGCAATACAGTTTTAAAATGTATCGTACTACGGAATTTTCGATTTAGATTGATTTTTATTTGTTATTTTTAGATGTAGCAGCAAGAAATGTAATTCAGTAATATATCTAGACATCTTATCTTAAGCTGGAAGCTGTTGCATATGACACCCTTTTCAAAAGAATTATGAAAAATATATCCATGTTTAGGGTGTAATCTATTTTTACTAGGTAGTAAAAAAATATGCAGAGAGCTGACTTTAAAACCCTGTATACCAGGATTGTTCGAATTTATGACAAAAATATCAATAACATTATTGCTCAAAAGCTATTGCAGTAGTTGAACGTGACTTTGACAACTGCCAAGTAATTGTATGAAAAGTCAGAAAACGTCCGATGTAACTAGACAATCGCTTTGTTCTTTATGGCTAACCATTATCGTCAATGTTTTTCATAATAATTCGAATAGGTATCCCGTTGCACCACTAAACACTAGTTTCTTGAATTTAGGGTTTTCTGGTTCATTAATGATTTCTATGATTAACCTAATTGTGGTGGTAGCTCAGTTGGTAGAGCGCTCGCTTTCTGAGTAAAACGTCATTTTTGGTTATGTAGATTTATAAAATCTTATACTGCAATACACCACACACAATTTCCCAATCCGGCTTGCAACAGTGAGGTCTTAATGTTAAAAATCCTATTTCTGTCGTTCGGATTAGACGTTAAACTGTAGGTCCCCCGTGTTTCTACTTTTACTACTACATTTTATTGGGGATCCTGAATTAAAGTTACATGGTATGGATTAATCTGATTTGCCCTTAGGATCCTTGAAACTGAAGGTTGTCCAATTTCTAGCTGCCTTGAAAGAGCTCTTTGACTAATATGTGGATTTTCAGAAATAGCTTTAATTTCCGCAATTACATTTAATTCGCTTGTTGCTGTTCTGGTGTTACCTCTTTTTAGTGATGGCCAAGTTTCCCATAGTTCTGCTTCCAGTTTCCGAAAGATATTATGAGTGTCACTTTCAGTGTGTATATGTTTGACCATATAATCTTGCAGTCGTTGAAGCATCTCTACAGCATTTTCTAGATTTCGATTATGGCAGCTTTTTTTGCATTCCAATACATATTGTTCAAATTGTCTTGAATAAACTCACAGAATTGTACGTCTTGTAAAATCATTTTCTTCCAGATCCTGAACTAAAGTTACATGGTATGGATGAATCTGATTTGCTCCAAGGATCCTTAAAACTGAAGGTTGGCTAATTGCTATCTGCCTTGAGAGAATTCTTTGACTAATATGTGGATTTTTAGAAATAGCTTCAATTATTGCAATTGTAATTCGTTTGTTGCTGTTCTGGTGTTACCCCTTTTCAGTGATGGCCAATTTTCCCTTAGTTCTGCTTCCAGTTTCCGAAAGATATTATGAGTGTCACTTTCAGTGTGCATATGTTTGACCATATAATCATGCAGTCGCTGAAGCATTTCTACGACATTCTTTAGATTTAGGTTACGTCAGCTCTTTTTGCATTCGAATACATATTGTTTAGATTGTCTTGAGTAAACTCACAGAATTGTAAGTCTGGTAAAATCATTTTCTTCGAGATCCTAAACTAAAGTTACATGGTATGGATGAATCTACTTTGCTATAAGGATCTTTGAAACTGAAGGCTGGCTAATTGCTATCTGCCTTGAGAGAGCTCTTTGACTAATATGGGGATTTTGAGAAATAGCTTTAATTAGTGCAATTATATTTAATTCGTTTGGTGCTGTTCTGGTGTTAACTATTTTCAGTGATGGCCAAGTTTCCCTTACTTCTACTTCCAGTTTCCGAAAGATATTATGAGTGTCACTTTCAGTGTGCATATGTTTGATCATATAATCATGCAGTCGCTGAAGCATCTCTACAGCATTTTCTAGATTTCAGTGCTGGCAGTTCTTTTTGCATTCCAATACATATTGTTCAAATTGTCTTGAATAAACTCTCAGAATTGTACGTCTGGTAAAATCATTTTCTTCGACATCCTGAACTAAAGTTACATGGTATGGATGAATCTGATTTGCTCCAAGGATTCTTGACACTGAAGGTTGGTTAATTGCCGTCTGCCTTGAGAGAGCTCTTTGACTACTATGAGGATTTTGAGAAATAGCTTTAATTACCGCAATTATGTATATTTAATTGGTTTGTTGCTGTTCTGGTGTTAACTATTTTTAGTGATGGTCAAGTTTCCCTTAGTTCTACTTCCAGTTTCCGAAAGATATTATGAGTGTCACTTTCAGTGTGCATATGTTTGATCATATAATCATGCAGTCGCTGAAGCATCTCTTCAGTATTTTCTAGATTTAGGTTATGGCAGTTTTTTTTGCATTCGAATACATATTGTTCAAATGGTCTTGAATAAATTCACAGAACTGTACGTCTTGTAACATCATTTTCTTTGAGATCTTAAACTAAAGTTACATGATATGGATGAATCTGATTTGATATAAGTATCCTTGAAACTGAAGGCTGGCTAATTGCTATCTGCCTTAGAGAGCTCTTTGACTAATATGTGGATTTTGAGCAATAACTTTAATTAGCGCAATTATATTTAATTCGTTTGGTGCTGTTCTAGTGTTAACTATTTTCAGTGAAGGCTAAGTTTCTCTAAGTTTTGCTTCCAGTTCCGAAAGATATTATGAGTGTCACTGTCAGTGTGTATATGTTTGACCATATAATCTTGCAGTCGCTGAAGCATTTCTACGACATTCTCTAGATGTAGGTTAGTCAGTTCTTTTTGCATACTGCTCAAATTGTCTTAAATAAACTCACAGAATTGTAAGTCTTGTAAAATAATTTTCTTCGCGATCCTGAACTAAAGTAGAGGGTCCGGCAGTGAAATGGGATAATTTCAACATTTAATTATTTTTTAAAGAATGAATTTTTTAATAATTTATCATGTGTAAATATAAAGTACAAGAATAGCCATTTGGCGTACAATACAAAAAAAAAAAAACTATTATCTAACACTATATTCGCCAAATAACCTCCATTGAAATTTATGCGATCTTGGAGTCGGACCTGGAAGTTTTGCATGACCTCACGCAACATATTGGCGGGTATTGCTTCAATCTCGTCTCGAATGCGTTGTTTGAGGGCTTGGATAGTTCTGCCTCAAACACTTTCGTTTTTAGGTACCCCCATAAAAAAAGGTCACAAGCCGTTAACTCGGGAGAGCGAGGGGCCAAGTGATATCCCCGTTTCGAGAAATGACGCGGCCCGGGAGCAAAGCATTCACAGCATTCATTGAAATTCTTGCAGTGTGGCTTGTTGCCCCGTCTTGCTGAAAAAGTGTGTTTTCATTCACGCGTTTGAATGAAACTCTCGTTATTCCGATAATAAGCTTTAACTGCGAAACCGCGGTATTCACCCGTCCAACGATTCATTGTAAATTAAATGATAGACCGTGCTGATGGTGAGGAGCCAACAGCCTTCGTCCCCACCACCACCTTACGAGCTCTGAACCCCATCTCAAATCATCCCGTTTCACTGCCGGACCCCGTACATGGTATGGATGAATCTGATTTTCTCCTAGGATCCTTGAAACTGAAGGTTGGCTAATTGCTAGCTGCCTTGAGAGAACTTTTTGACTAATATGTGGATTTTCAGAAATAGATTCAATTATTGCAATTGTATTTAATTCGTTTGTTGCTGTTCTGCTGTTACCTAGTTTTAGTGATGGACAATTTTCCCTTAGTTGTGCTTCCAGTTTCAGGAAGGAATTATCAGTGTGTATATCTTTGAGCATATAATCTTGCAGCCGCTGAAGCATTTGTACATTTTCTAGATTATGTCAGTTCAATTTGCATCCGAATAAATATTGTTGAATGAGCTTTACTTAAACTGTAAATCATATCAAGCAAGCGTTTCCGATCAATAATACCGTCAATAAAACTTTAGATATTGCAGTACTTTACGATATGTATTTTGGGTTGCCTGTTTGTGAAATGGTAGGCTCCTAATCTGCCGCAAATAACCCTGTATATGTTCTAATACTTAATTCATTTTTATTGCGTATAATTTTTTTTATTAGATCATTACGGTTGAGACTGTTTATGTAGATTTTTCAAAAACCTCTTCATGGACTTCCGAGTTAGAATGATTGTGCAGAGTCATCATTCTAACAATACACACATTCTCGCGTGCAACACAGTGAACTGGAGGAAGCAATTTGTCATTACGCTGCCAGTGTTCGTAAAATAAAACAACTCATGTAAAAGTTCTTTTGCAGTTTGGGATTCCGACGTTTAATATCGTAATTAAAATTACTTCAATTTTTTTATTATCCATCCTAATATAAATTTAAAATTGCCGCTGGAAGTTCTGAACATTACGGTCAATAATGCAGCCAGTTGCCAACAACATGCATAAAACATTTCCTAACTTTTTTAAATTAAAAACTTTATTAGGGCACTCGACTGATGTCATTAAGGACTGGGGGGTTTTTAAATATTCCGAATTCTTCTTACCAGCCAAATAATTCATCTTCGGCCTTTCATCATAACGTCAGTCTTTAATTCCTTCCTTAATTCCTTGACGTATAATAAAGTCTTAATGAATTACTGCCGGAAATATGCAAATTTTTAAAGACTTAATTTTAGATAAGCTTGTACAAGCAGCTGATATATACAGGGTGTTTCATTTAATTTAAGATAATGACCGTGTTTGCATTTTAGTTGATTTCGAAATAATGAAGGAAGTTTACTTGTTGGCAATTCAAGTGGAGATTTTTTTAGGATTTGCCTCAAAATAAAATAAGTTCCAGGATATATAAATTAGATAAGATATCAGAACTTTTATGAAAAATGAGACGTATGGGCTAACTTACATAACTGATCAGATGATAATAAAGTAATTAACAGTGCAAAGTTAAAGTACGTGCGTGACTATATTTTATTTTTTCGGCATATTAAAAATGTGGATACATTCTGGCATTAATTAAAGTACCTGCACCTGCCCTTTATTACTGATTTGTCGGCGGCATGCAAAGTTTTATGACATGTAATATTTTTTTGGCACTCTGGGGACTTAAAATACCTATTCTGAGTTAAAAACAGAACAGCACGCAAAAAATTATGTTCAGAATCCAAAGAGACTTAACCGATATTTATATTTTTTGAGTGCTTTGTTTTTTGAAAAAGTAACTTTTCATGTTTGTTTTACCTTCAAAAAGTTTAATGTTAATATAGTTTAGTTTTTTTTTACGTTTTCGTTTTTCCTAATTATCCGCATTCTTATTATTTTATTCTAATATTGTTTATTTTAAAACTTTAGACATTGGTGTAGGCATTCTGCAGTATGATCAATACAATTTTTATTAAAGGCTCCCCTTGGAAAATAAACCTTATTAATTCAAACTGTTTATACCTCCTGATTGGATTATTATACGGTTGGTACAAGGGTATTTACTCAAAAACTCAAAATATTTGTTTCACTACACATAATTAAAAATTAGATGCTTTGAAGCTTCTATACGAAATGAAGCTTCTTCTTCTTCTTCTTTTCTGCTTCTTCATGCTTCTCTTATGCTGTTTCTCATGTTGTCTCGTCTTGTCTTTCTCATTATTTTCCTCAACGTTGACGTCTCCGCTACTCGCAGACAACTCTATCAACTAATACAAATATTAGCAAACACTCACCAACTGCCGGAATTAGTGACAGAGGCCTAGTGGTTCTCATTAGTGAGGCTTATGGTGACACCGATCAGTGAACAATACCATGAATAGCAAGTATTGCTGAACTGGTATAATGAACATTAAAAAAAAGGTAGGTCGGTAATTTCTATTCAGTTATCGCAAGCCAGACAAGTTTTTACGTGTTTGCCACTTTGGATTTACTTTACAATTAGGCAATAACATTCTACAGCTTAAATGCATTTTCTGTGGATCATCAGCAGTTCTCAAACAAAATTTTATTTTATTTTTTAATTTAAAAAATAAACTTAATGATTTTTGAAAAATGAATAGTACCATTGAATTCTACTTGAGCCAATCTATTACTGGTTTAAATATTTGTACCTATTTCTGATACACCCTATATATATATATATATATATACATATAGCTTCCCAATGGTTGTAGAAGTCACATGTTTTTCGTAAAATGTACTCATTTTTGTTTGTATTGTGATGTTGCTACGGTTACTTGTTGGCGAAAGTGAGGACTGACGAGAAAATAACAGACAGTTGGCATGTGAATTTCAACGTGACCAGACGTTCGTCTGGCGAGCAGATTAAAATTGTAAATTTGTGTGTTTATTGTATCCGGATTGAATAAAACTATGTTATTAAGTGCTATGGTGCATATCAGAGCTATTTGTTACTCATATGAGTAAAAATTGGATAAAATCATGTAAATTAGCCGAAAATCAAGAATTTGGGGGGGAGTAGCGTCAGTAGATTTTATTTGTTTTTTCGACATGTTTTGTTTGGGTAAGTTGTTATTGCTTTAAATTATGATAATGAATGCACTTTTAAATTCACGTTTTGATTTTTAGGTTATCGATGCAGAAGTAAAAATACTCATTTAAACCAGTTCTTCAGGTATGAATTTAATTTTAATGCTTTAATAACACGTAACACTGAACAATATTTTAAATTATATTACAATTATTTACACTTGATGATTTATCAAATAATAACATTGAAGAATTTTGTAAGTTTTAAGCCACGCCTACTTTTACGCGAATTTGATCCTTAATAAATTAAATTCTTATTACAGAGAACTAAGGAAAAGCGTCCTTCCGCTTTCAATACAAATAAACAACTAACTATCTCTAAAATATACCAAAATGAACATTTCGCGCAGAAAACTTTAGAAATGGACCAATGTGAACGTCCAAAATTATTGTTTACAAAATTCAATTGTTAATTAACAACTTAAAATTACAAATTACAGGATAAATAAATTATAATTCATAAAACTAAATTCATAACTATGATTTACATAAAATTACGCTTCTTTTAATACCCAACATGACCAGATTTGAATTAAAAAAAATTACACATTAATAAATATCCAAAATTTCTAAATTTCAACATTTAAGACATTAAATCATGCAGTTCTTAATCTAAATTTTATAATATTAATAAATATTCAAGAAAACATCCTTCTCACATATTAATACAAGATAAAAATCAAAAACTAAATTTCTAACCTTTAAAAGTACTAAATTTCCCTTATTTTCCAAATTAATCAATAAATAATATACTTCCACAAAATAAAAGTGTTTCAACACCTTCCTCAAACAACATATTAACTCTTTATGATAATATTAATACTTTAAACTATAAATACCATTTGTTACATAACTATGTACACAACATAAATCCATAATAATTAAGTTTTCAATGTTTCAGGGCTCCCTTAGTTGCCCACAGCACTCAACTTAACATCCAACGTCCCACTACAATGTTTTAACATCATTTTCTACTGAATGTTCATACACACGATCAACTTTAAACCACAAATAGCAATACGTCTCACATCCCGAAGATCGTACAAGACCTTAATCACATATTAAGTAGCCAATTATCAATTTTAATTAATAGAATCTTTTAAATAGTCTCTGTTACATGTCAATGGTACTAATTATTAACATTTTCAGGTAAAAACCATACTCCAATCGTCAAAATAATATCCTTTTATACATACATAAAGTATTACGAAGTCAAAATATATATATATATATATCAGCATATACTTGCGCAACTCTTCATTTGTACCATACATGTACATTCTATTATTCTAACACTTTCAATTTGGAGTATAACCAGCCGAAACTGTTCTATTGCAACAAAAATTACCGAAACAGTTCCAATGACCTCAAAATTAAAGGATTCCCTTGATTCTGGAGTTTCTCTATAAAGATTCGATTCGATTAGCTTCCATATTAAACAGTAAGTTTGTTCTTCCGTCCATCTGAAGTTAATTGTGATCTGATTCAGATTCAGTACTTCCTCTTAATCAGTCAAGAATGCTGCTTATAGGAGAATTCGTCCACGAGGAACAACTATGAAAAACTGCTATTGAGTTCTCCATCTCGTTGACTTCATCTTACACGGCCTGGATATCCATACTTCTGCGACAAATATCTAAAATTCCATTTCATTCTGAATTTTCGATGAGAGATTCCTTGATTCAGGGCTTCCTTCAAAAAACAATTACTACGTAACTGAATTTTACTTCTCTTTTCCCTACTTTTGTTAAATACTTTTACTAAATAACATGAAAAAATGTATAACGTGACACCTCTTGTTTGAGAAACTCTGTAGTTCCAGAGATTCCCCCTAAAAATTAACAATACGTTTCTACTGAATTAGTCTTCTCTGAGTGTTCATGTTTGAATTTGCTCTTGAATTCGTAGCGAATAAATATATGAAATCTCATTGAATTACGATTTGTTGTTGTCACTAAAAAGTAACTACTGTGAAACTAACCCTTAGTTCCCTTTCATCTTCACACTAAAAGCTTTGACTCCGCTTTTGCGTTCACATCCAATAAATATATTAAATCTTCTGCCCGTTTGCATCAAACTTATGAGAAACCCTAATAAATTTGTTCTGTCTCGTCCTTGGCATTAATATTTATGGTATAGTACCGGGTAAAATACCACGGGGTTATTTAGTTTACTATAGTGGTAGCATTTCCGAGTTGCCCACTTGATTACTGCGACCTAGAGACAGGCGCTGAACTGGAGAACTAACGATCCTTCCTAACAAGACAAGCAGCATAGCATGACTACGAACCCCAAGTCGATGTTTCATTCACGTACCATAATATGCCTCTCCCCATACGTATTAGTTCCGAGTTGGCACTCATACAGTCAAAAACATGTAGAACATAAATGTCATTAGTTCCAGTTACTTGTTAACAACAAAAAGTTTGTCTTTGTGGCAAAGCGTGTTTGGACATTAAAAATTCATTGAGTTTTGCTTAAAGCTGAACTGCGACGATAATGAAGGGCTGGTAATTATACGAACCGTGCCGGAATTATATTCTATAGCTGAAATAGCGGGCTTGTCAGGCAACCATAAAGTGAAAGCGAAAGGACTTCCAAAATTTTCTTATTAAAATCTGTCAAAGGTCAACTTTGATAAGTTCAACAGAGGCAGAAGGGATGGCAACCTTTTCCCTTCAAGGGAATATTAAAACAGTTACGGAATTTGTACAGGAAGGAATAAGTGCATCTTGTAAATAATTCATAAACTAATTCCAACTTTTCCACTTAGAGAGAAATTTTTACGGGTCTGCAGACAAATTACAACTTATGCTGTGCAAACTAAATTTAATTTAGGGTCATTTAATGGAACCGCGTTGTTAAGCTTCTCAGTAATTCTGTGTTTATCTCAAAGGACCTTTGTTCGTTCTCCTTGTCTAGGACCGTGGGGTTAGAGGTCAACTCTGGATTACGAGAAAGCCTGCTGTGTCTTATTTGCCAGCGAAACCCCTGAAGCCTGCTTGGCGCTTTTAGAAATTTCATATTGTACGCGCTCGCCGTTAATAACTCGATGACATGTGTCCATTAGCTCCATATCGGTAATTAGTTTTTGTTTCCGTATTATAAGCACGAAAGCTGCTGTTACTTTAATGAACCGACAACGTTGTTCAGTATACTGAATAGTTACAGCGAAAACAAACAAAACTTGAAGCAACAATAACTGGATACTAATTATAATTGAAAGGGGAGCAAAACTGAGTATGGCAAGAGTATTCATATATAGGAATAGGAGGATCATATCAAAATTATCTGAAGACGACATACTAAAGCCAACTGTTTGACTAAAAATAAAAGCACGCTGTCGGTTCACTTTACACTTATGTGAGGAAATAGAATGAATTGAGTCTTCAACGTTTACGTGATGCTAGTTACCAGTTAAAGGTTATTTTAGAGTATACATTGTAAAATAGGTACATGACTTAGTTTCTCGAACATAACAGTTGTGTTACACAGGCAGGGTTTTATTAAAACTTGTACATCAATACGACTACGGCTTAAATTACTTTAATTATCGAAATAGAGCTATGCGTGAAAACCAGCTTGAAGTAACAGCACAATAATCAAAAAAATATAGATGCTAATAAGGAGTGTATCTGTTACTGTATATAATATTGAAGTCGATTTTGGCATGTCAAAACCTTCACAAATCTTTACAGTAACGTTGCTGAGTGTACGTAATTAAAATATGTGCTCAGTAGTTGTCCTGGGCGTATATGGTGGTTCAATGTATTTCTTACTCATATTTTAAAAATTTGCTAATTGTTTCTTGTCCTACTTCGTTGAAATTCATATATATATTGCCATGTATTATAATTTTTAATTAATTAAATACTACAAATATAATTAATCTCAATTCAATTTTGATTTTAACTCAGCTAGCTCATAATTTATAATATTCGGATTGGTTACGCCAATAACATTGGTTATAAATACCAGCATATATAGAATTATAATGATCTCAGGGTTCATTCGTGGCCTCACTTAAAAGACAGTTACCAAAACACAACAATAAAAATTTACACACAGATAAATAAAACAAATCAGAGTTGACTTATCTTGTTCTCAATAACTTCCGAAGTGTAGTGTATACTATTATTGCTGCCGCTGACTGTATACTGACATTTTCTTGGAACGCCTCATCAGCGAAAATCCCGCCAGAACTTCTGACCTCGCTGCTTTCTTATTGATGATTAAGTTTTGTACTCGCACAAATAATTGTCTTATTTGCTTAAAGTGTTGTATTATTTTGTGAGTGAACACTTATAAACTTCAGTTATACTTCCATCACTTGCTTTAGGTAAGTTGTTGATGCTTTAAATCGTAATAATGAATGCACTTTTAAATTTATTCTTTGATTTTTAGGTTATCGATGCAGAAATAAAAATACTCAATTTAACCAGTTTTTCAGGTATGAAATTAATTTTAATGTTTTAATAACTTGTAACACTGAACAATATTTAAAATTATATTACAATTATTTACACTTTTTGATATTTATCAATTATTAAATTCGAACATTATTAAAATTTTATAAATTTAAGCCACGCCTATTTTTACGCGAATTTGATCCTTAATACATTAATTTCTTATTACGGAGAACTAAGGAAAAGCGTCCTACCGCTTTCAATACAAATAAACAACTAACTATCTCTAAAATATACCAAAATGAACATTTCGCGCAGAAAGAAATATAAATTGACCAATGGGACGCTTCTATAGATACCCAAAACGGCCAGATTTGAATTAAAAAAAATTACACACTAATAAAAATTCAAAATTTCCAAATTTCAACAAATAGAACATAAAATCAATAAATTCTCAATCTAAATTTTATAATATTAATAAATATTTACGAACATTTACTTCTCAAGTACTTATAATAAGATAAATTACCCAAAACAAATTCTAACCTTTAAAATTACAAAATTTTCCTAATTTTCTAAATTAATTAATAAATAATACTCATTCTACTAAATAAAAGTGTTTCAACACCTTCTTCAAACAACATATTACCTTTTTATGATAATTTTAATACATTAAACTATAAATCCAGTATGTACAAAACATAAATCCATAATAATTAAGTTTTCAATGTTTCAGGGCTCCCTTAGATGACCCCAGCACTTAAATTAACATTCAATGTGCCACTACAATGTTTTAACATTATTATCTACTGAGTGTTTATACACACGATCAACTTTAAACCATAAACAGCAATACGCCTCACATCCTGAAGATCGTACCAGACCTTAATTACATATTAAGTATTCAATTATCAATTTTAATTAATAGAAACTTTTAAATAGTCTCTGTTACATGTCAATGGTACTAATTATTAACATTTTCAGGTGAAAACCATCCTCCAATCGTCAAAATTATATCCTTTTTATTATATAACTGTCCTTCTGAAGGTATTTTACAGTAGTTTTAAGTATAATTACAACATTTAACAAACAGTTAGTAATAATTATATTATTTTAATATAAAAATCATGGCAATATATATATATTGTATATTATACTCATCTGCTTTTTCAATTTCCTCTCCTCCGATCAATAATTTTATGTTGTATATACTGATGATTTTCTTTTTTGCGATATTTATTTGAAGTTCTACTTTATTTTTATTATATAAATTTCTTCATCATCCTATCCTGGAGAAATTAGGTCCCATACCCCAAATCCTACCCCCAACACACAAAACCTCAAATCTTATACCACACCCTCTACCAACCCGCAACGGCCAGCGTTTTAAAGTATTGGCCAACCCCCTGCAAGAGGTGAAAAGACGTCGATACCTGAAATAAATCTCCAGGTGGGTAGACGTATAATGAGAAGTATTATATTATTATTACGTCCTTTTCCCAACGAAACAACTTCTCATAAACATGGCATGTTAATCGTCACAACATCCACTATTATTCAATGGAAAATCCGTCATATATAAGAGAAATTGATAATCAACGTCGATGGTACTTAAATGTTGTAGGCGAACACGTCGTTGTTCCATACTCTTTTGAAGGAGACCTGAATACTCAAATATATTTACAATGTTCAGAATACAGTTTTTAGGAATTTATTAGGACATTTTCCGTAAACATTATACAGAACTTATGGCTGCAACATGACACCACATTATAATTTGGATGTTAGAAACGTTTTAAATGCTGAATATCTCAATAATTGCATTGTGAGAAGGGGCCCAGTGGCTTAGCCAGCAAGATCCCCGAACTGAGCAAACTAGATTTCCTTCTGTGGGGATTGGTAAAACATAGAGTTTACAGAATTTCCCTTACGACGAGAGATGACCGCGAATTCAAAGTGCTTTTAGAGATATAATACCTGCAATGTTGGAAAGTGTGAAGAATTCTTTCTTTGCTCATAACATACGTACATTAATCAATTGTGCTGATACCCTGTCTTACCTGACCGTTTATTTCAAATGGTTGTCAGTAGTATTTAAAACCGCTGCTGTTTGTTATTATTGGTATTGCAACTGCTCAATAAAAAAAAATATTATAATATTAATATACTTAGTATTTGTTATTTGTATATAGCTGCTACTTCAGAACGAAAAACGCAAGTAATGTAAAACCTTACAAAGTAAAAAATCCTATATTTATTAATATATTTTTTAAAACAGAATAAATTTATATCTTATCACCAAGTTTTCCGTTTCTTCTATTAGCTTCTTAATAATTTCTAAATATTTTTAATACTAAAACCGCAAAGCATATAAAACCATTCCATTGCATTTAAAAATAAATAAATATTAGGGATTGAATTTGATTGAATGTGATTGTAAATTAGGAACATCGTGTATACGATATTTAAATTCTAAACTGTACGACACTTATGTGAGAATATGTTAATGTAAACTGTAGAATAATGTTTTCAAAATTTAAGAGATTTTTAATTATTACAGAAACCCTTAGCGATACCTGAGATCATATACCGTTGGCAAGATAAAAAAATACTACAATCAAAAAATGTAATAATTTGCAGGATGTTCTATTTATAATAAAGAAGTTGTCCTTTGCCCCACTAAACAGAATATCCTGTATAGCTAGCAATAACTTTATGTTATGCACAGTAATCAAGCATACAACTTCTGCATGTAAAGTTTTCTCCAACCTGCTATAATAAATACATTAGGAAACAAAATCGCACTATTATGTCACCCTGTGCAGGAATCTATTGTGTTGATGACAACAGAATGTCCAAAATTTTTCTCCTAGAAAATAACTATTATTTCTTGTGGTTCCATTGCTGTATGGGATCTTTTCCCGGCAACAACACAAATAATTGACTTTAGAAATAATATTGCTGCATTTTTACGAAACAGGAAGTGTTGCCAGGAAGAGATGTAGGGCACGACCGTTGCAAACACTGCCGATGCTGCATTTCTTTTTTATAGAGGAAAGTGACCAAATATGGAATAATATCCCTAGTATGGAATACCAGCATTTCTCTAGAACAAACAATTCAAGACGCAATTTAAAGCCATCTTCTATCTCATTCATATCACATCTCGTCAGTTCCGGCGAACGCTGTTGCTGTGGCAGGAGCGTTTTGTTTTATTGGCGATAGAACATTTCTCAAGGTACGTAACAGTTATGTATTTTTCATTAATTAGTTGGAAATAATACTGTGGTTATATATTTATTGTTTGTGTGTTACTTGTACAATACAAAGACAAGTTTGAACCGGTCTGAAATTCTGAATATGGACAGTAACTGGGGGTCCAGCTATGGAATACTCCGTAATTGGGTTCTAATACTTAGGCGGTTGGATATGTCTCTATAGTGTATTTAGTGTGTTATATTCTCAAAGAAAAACGAAAATATTGGAATGAAGACAAGATGGCTGAAGCTTTAACAATGGTTCGAGGAAAAAATGGGATATGTTAAAGCAGCGAAGTATTTTCAAGTACCCAGAACAACTGTGTTTGGCCTATGCCAGAAACATGAACTGTCTCCAGATGAAGCAGCAGCCACCACATTAGGAAGAAAAACAGTGTTGAACACACCATCTTGAAAGACTTTTAGTAGAATACATTTTGAGGATGGAAAACAAGTTCCATGGCTTGACGAGAACCGATGTTCGCAGAATGGCAGATATGTTGACAAAGCTTAATAACTTGCAAAATCCATTCGATGAATCTGGCATGGCCGGACAAAAGTGGGTGGTACGTCTTTTGTAAGAGCGTTTGGTTTTAATAAAGAAACAGTTAACAAGTTTTTTAAACTTCTGAAAGAAGTATACGATAAAGATAATTATCCATGAAATAGTATATATAACGTGGTTGAATTAGGTCTCACAGTTGTACAAAGCAAGACACCCCAGGTCATTGGTCACAAAGGGAAACGGCAAATAGTTTCACTTACGTCAGCAGACAGAGGTTCACTAATTACAATAGTTATTTGCATGAATGCCACCGGTCGTTTTGTAAAACACTTGATAATTTTCCTTAGGAAAAATATGAGCCCTCATGTAATGAGAAGCTATCCTCCAGGAGCTGTAGGAGCTGCACACCTGTCAGGGTGATTCAAATGAACATATTCACTGATTGGTTCAAGCCTTTTGTAGAACACACGAAGCCAACACCATAATCGAAAGTTCTACTAATATTTGACGGCCACTTTAACCACACACGTAACATCGATGTAATAGACCTAGGCTAGAGGCTAGAGAAAATATCGTAGAAATCGTATCTATAACTCCGCACACAATCCACAAGCTCCAGCTATTAGACAAAACTTTTATGGGACCGTCGAAAGTCTACTACAATGAAGAAATACGAATCTGGATCAGAAACAATAAGTACTAAGCACTTTCGATATTGTGAAGCTATTCGACAATGCTTACGTGAAAGTACAGACGAAATTGCAGCAAATTGACTCCGCGTCACAGGACTCTGAACATTGAATAAAAACGTAATCAGCGATGTAGACTTTATTGCAGCGGGACAAGGTGCTGTGAAAGATGGTTGTACAAATGTTACTCCAACAAAATCAACATCTCTGTCTAAAGAAGGGCCATCAAATACCAATCCCAGGAGGTCACCTGTGTATTCATCTAGATCTTTGGTCTCTCCCTTAATAGTAACAATTTCACTTTAACTGAAACATTAGTGTCTGGCCTATATCAGAAACAGAACGTGAACCATCATTTGGACATACAAACTCTGCATTTGAACGTAGCAACTTCACTTAACCTGAAACATCAGTATCGGGACCTAGACATGAAACAACACGTGATACTGAACCTTCAACTTCCAGCCTTGATCGCAGCAGTCTGGATCTAATATCTCCTTATTACACAAGTCCAGTGCCAAATAAAAAGAGGAAAATATCTAACAAGGGCAGGAAAGCGGCTGTGGCAGCAGTGATAACTTCTTCACCTTAAAAAATGATCTGATAGAGAACAGTAAGAAGAAAATAGAAAAAGAAAAGAAAGTGACCAGCAGACAGAACGAGAAAAAAGCAGAAAACAAGAAGGAAGAAAACCAAGGAAAAAAGAAAACTATACCTGATGATGATCCTGCAGACTCTGAGGATGGAGACGAAGTCCAGTTTGATACAGAGAGTGAAACTGATGCCATACTAGGACAAGAAGCTCCTGACTCTGTGGATGCAGAGTGTATGTTCTACCAACGACTTTCTTCTGAAGATAGTCAAGGAGAAATGTGGGTCAAATGTCTAATGTGTGGGCTCTGGGCACACAATGACTGTCCTGATCCAGAGTTCAACACTTGGATTTGTAATTTTTGCAAGTAGTGTAAGTTCCTTCTTATTTTTGATCAAAGTTCCCTGATCTCTTAGATGATAAAGACTATTATTTTCGTTATTTTCTTAAGAGAAACGTTGTGCCTTATTCTAAGGTTTCATATTTGGGTATCTATTCATAAATAGGTACCTTTTTGTTTTTTAGATTTTTGCACAATTTTGATAATGTTAAATAACATTAAAAACATAAGACTGTTACTACGTCAAGAGAAAATGTTTGAGCGACAACGATTACCAGTAAAAGTCTTTAATTTGTGAAATGATTTTCTTTTTTCTCAAGAAAACAAAATGGTATTCGATATTTGGTCACTCTCCTCTACATATTATATTAAGGGATCACACATTATGATATATATCAATGTGAAATTATATTCTTATTTAGCAACATTAGGAAAATAGATTCCATGTAGTTAAACATAAATTTTAAAATACCTTAAAGAAGATAGAGGACATTTCCAGGATCTCTTACTGTAAATATTATTTTATGTTATAATCCTATTTTGTAATTGTAATCATGTTTATAGGTCAGGTTATGTTTAAACAAAATTGCACGTCGGGATACTGGAACTAGCGTTACATCACAGTATTTCTAGTAATATCACACTTTCACCCCAAATTATCAATAACTATGTCCTACAAGTAAATTAGCAGTTTGCTTCTACCCAACTCTTAAATTAGTATATTGTAACAGACATAGTTCATCGATTATCTGTGCCCTGCTTAATCGTTATATTATTTTCTTGATATCATCCTGTAACTTGCCCTTCGAACGACACGTTCCCTTAGGATAGCACTAGGCGATCGCACGCCTCTTCCCTGGGGACGCTTCCGGATTCAAGTAGGGAGTGCTCAGTGCCGTGTAACGAGTTCACACGCTCTCCCCCCCATTACTTCCTTGATTTATTCGCTCTAATTTCATCTAATGTCGCTTACATTAGACCCGGCTTTATTAAAACCATGACGATTCTAACTAATGAACGTTTTATGAGACGGCTGCGGAGATATTGGCTCGGAAATTATACGAAATGTAAGAGCCGATATCTTCCTGTCTCCGAGGAGGGAACCTTTGTCAGAAAGTTTTAACAGTTTCTTGAAAAATAAGGCCTTAAATGTAATTATTACGTTTGGGCATGTAAGTTAATTTAATGTGTAATCTAAACTAATTAATATGCGTTGTTAAGTAATACGAATCAGATGTTCCGTAGTTTTTGTTAATTCCAGACGGTTACACAACGAAATACCTACGTAACTGCTCGAAACTCAATAATATGATGTTCTACAGTTGTTAAACTTAAATTAGTTTCCAACCTGAGGATCGCTATAGGTTGATACAATAAGTTTCTGACTCATAGGGCTTCGTTTTTGACTAATTACTTCAAGAATGCGTGCAAATATTTACGCGAACATAATTAAAATAGTTATGGATTTGCAAAGTTTTCTGATAAATTTGTTAGGATGAAGTTATATTAAATTCTGTAAACATAATTACGGAAAAGTGCTATTTCGGGATGTAAGCAACAAAAACCATTAGAAACCTTAGTTCAAGTTCTAATTTTGTGACTTGATGAAGGGAATGTAATAAAGTACTTCGTTAATCCGAAACCGAAAAAATTCGTAAGGTGTAAGTTTGAATGGTTGGCAATTTTCTGCTGGAAAATTAAATGGGGAATTTTAAAATACGGTTTAACGACCGAACTTCTAACAAACATAATCCAACCTCCGGCTTATGAGCAACAGAAGATTAAATTGTTTGCAGAAAAGATTTTGAAACTCCGCTTCCCGCTATCAAATGGTTTAAATCTGCTTATAATTTTTTTGAATTGCTCCAGCAATGGTCCCTGCGTAAAATGAGAACTTGTGTCAACAAAAATAACAGTATGGGTGATTTTTCTTTATAAATGATCGTTTTAGTTGTAAATCTGCTATGTATTTTGATACACAGCTGTTTGTCAACCTTTGTGCCGCTATAAAGCAATCACGCCGCGACCTTTTCCGTAAATATAATACATTAAACAATGTAATTACCATCACAGCCATTATTACAAGATTCCGTTGGATAGAACTTTAAAACTTGTTGAGAAGCAGCCGTTGCTACTTTCTCCTACGGCGTTTGAATTTGCATATAAATACAAAAATATTTAATCAATACTTACCTAAACATTCAATTTTATGTTATTTATACTTCAGTTCAAATGGTGTTTGGATTTTGTTTAAATACCAGGTGTGTTCAATTGAAACCCATCTTTGCTTTATAAAAAATGTATTTAACAATTTAATTGCAAATAATTACCATCACGGTTAAGGCACCAATCCCACTGTTTTACTAACCGACGTATACCTTGCTCATAGAATTCTTGTGGCTGCTGATTGAAGAAGTCTTCCACAGCTATCTGTACTTCTGCATCAGACTCAAAATGCTTACCTATTACAACCTTCTTCAGCGGCATGAAAATATGGAAATCACAAGGCGATAGATCCGGGCTATAGGGTGGATGCTCTAAAACTCTCCATTTCCTTTGCTGAAGTATTTCTTTTACCACATTAGGAACATGAGGCCTAGCATTGTAGTGCAGCAAAATGGCACCAAGCGTAGGCTTTCCTGGACGTTTCCGTCTTATTGCTTGATGAAGCTTGTTCAAAGTTTCATTGTACAGATATGAACTAACATTTACTCCAGGATCCTTAAACTCTATCAACAAGGGTCCTTCATGGTCGAAAAGAAAATATTAACATCACCTTGCCTTCAGACGGTTGTGCTTTAAACTTCTTCGATGGTGGTGAATTTAAATGTTTCCACTGCATCGACGATAACTTACTGGATGGCTCATAGTAATGGCACCAAGTTTCGCCACCAGTAACTATTGACAAAAGAAAGTCATCACCATTTTGCCTATAGTCTGTGAGGTGTTGCAGAGATAAGCCCATTCGCAAGCATTTTTGTTCAGTATTCATTACACAAGAGACGAGGAATTACGAACCATGCTATCGACAGATCTACACTGGCACCAACGGTTTCTGAAATTTCTCTAATTGAAATTCAACGATTTTTTCTAATCAGGCCTTCCACACATGCCATATTGTTTTCTGTTAATGCAGTACACCGTGCACCTGGTCGCGGCTCATCCATAGTCTCCTCTTTTAAATTCTTAAATTTTCGAAACCATTCTTTCACATTTGGATATGCAATACATGTATTTCCATACACTCTTTGAATTCGCGTATTAATCTGCATGGCTGCACACCCGCAGCGCATAAAAATTGTTGGACCGCTGATCAAACTTGGACGGATTTTCAAAAAGAAGCGCCATTTCAAAATCGAAGTTTTAAAAGTCAGAATCAAATTTACACACCAGAAACTTATTAATGTGTGCTTACAAACAATACTAACATTAACAACCGTCATTTGAATTCTTGTATTTGTTTTCAGGGCTAAGTTGATCAAAGATGGGTTTCAGTTGAACAAGCCTTTTCCTCCAAAGCGCTGGACGCTGCCGCTTCGCAAAAATACGGCACCGTATTTTTTGAAGCGGCCGCTCTGTACGGTGAAACATTGCAAGCACGTTTTTATACGGTGCTCAAGTGCTGGAGTTCTAGTAGTGTACGAATGGAATTTGAAAATGGCTCAACAAAGTAATTGGTCCAATGAACAAGACGAAAGTTTAATTGACTTTGTGAGAACTCATGAAGCTCTTTATAACGTAAAGTCTCCGGAGTACAGGAAGATGCAACTGAAGCAAAACTTATGGTATGAAATTGGAAAAACACTACGTAAAAGAGGTAGGAATTATTTATTATTTTATAATGACACATACATAACCTATTTCAATGTTCTCTACAGCGACGATTTTGCCAGTGGACGGCGCCGGGTCCGTTGAAATAAAACTTAAATTTATCACGAATTTCAAGCGGTGTCTGGCGGGCACGTGCATTATTTTCTGTAAGATTAATTAAGTTTTGCGTTGGTAGAGGCATAGGATCATCCAAAGTAGCTTGATTTGGAGCCAGTACTTTTGCTTCGCGTAAAATATTATGTAAAATACAAGCACACGCAATTAGCTTATCTGTTGTTTCTGGAGCAACAGCAATAGGTTGAAAGAAAATGCGAAAATATGCACATAATATTCCAAATGCATTTTCGGTTGTACGCCTTGCACGAGATAGGCGATAATTGTATACAGCTTTAAACTGATCATTCACCGACTGTCTTCTTGGAAAGGGTTTCATTAGATTTTCATGTAAGGCAAATGCTTCATCTCCAAGAATGACATGTGGAAGAATACTATCTGTTCGTGGAAGCATTTGTGGAGGAGGAATGTTAAATTCGTTGTTTATAATTTTTCGTCCAAAATTGCTTTTGAGATATACTCCTGCATCTCCTTCCCGACCGTATGATCCAACGTCAATAGCGACAAATTTTAAATCGGCATCGACGATAGCTAGCATGACAATAGAATAAAACTCTTTGTAATTGAAAAACAGGGATCCACTGTTTTTGGGTGATTTTACTCGGATATGCTTGCCGTCTATCGCTCCAACACAATTAGGAAAGTTCCACCTGGATAAATATTGTCGAGAAACAACCGTATTTTATTAGACCGTTTCATTACTTTACAACAATGTACACCGTCAAAGCGGCCGTACTTCACTCCACCGACTTTTTAGTAAAAACGGCCGTCACACTACGGCCGCTATTTTACGGTACCGTTTTATAGGAAACCGAAGCTTTACGGGCCAATCGACTTTTTCCGACGACACGTAACCAGATAGATCGAAACGGCCTACAGCTTAGCTCAGAGGAGTAGGGGGAGTTCGTGAAAATCGCTTACGGGAGGAAATCTTTAGTTGTGTACAGGGTAAGTCATAATTTGTAGGTGCCACCTTTTAAATCCAGCTGATTGTAGATGTAGCTCCTCGTGGAAGGCCGAGAAGCGAACAGCTTACGGGAATGGAATTCACCTTTATTGTGCCTCCTCCTATATATTTAAGCTTGAAAAATTCGTACACAAACAAATACAGGGTATACAAAAATAAAAGAGGCAGTAAATTTTAAAACACATATAACGAAATTATTGAAATGGCGATACAAAAAGAAAAGACAGGCAATGGCATTTTTATGGTTTTACAAATAATATTTGAACGTCCAAGAAAACAAAACTCGCCGCACTGAGTGCGGTAAAGCGCATTCTACCGCATTCAAAAAAAAATCTGGAAAATTGAGTGCGGTAAAGTAACTTTACCACACTGAGTGCGGTAAAGTGCACTTTACCGCACTCAAGAAATTTTCAAATTAATATGCTTTTAAATGGTATACAACGCTAGTAGGTAAAATTTTGTACCTAACACATGCGTAAAGTGCCTTTACCGCGCCGACTTTCCGCACTTGTTAGGTAAATAACTATTCCTATAAATCATTCGTAGTAGTACAGAAAGAAATCCACTGACCTTAATACAACCGCAATATCCATCCTTTAAATATCTGTCGTTTTTTATAGTATTTCTATTAAGTAATTTAATCAAAAAGTCAATTGTAGCATTACAGTCCTTATCTCTAATTCGAGTGTCTTCCCTTTTTCTTTTTTTTACTTCGTTAAAACTGCTATGTTGACATTTAAAAACCTTCCGATATATGTATCTTTGGGCTGATGGATATGTATAACGCACAATCCAGTTGGTGTTCGTTTTATGACTGAAATCTGCCAACCAGTTATTGCACCAAGCGCTGTTATCTTTTTTATCTGCCTGTTTGAAACGAAGTACTGCAAAAAACTATTGTCGTGTAGCTCTAAATATTCTATTAATAATGAATCACTACACATATTAACCAATACCTCCTTATAGTCCATTTTTATTGAGTTTAAATTAATTCACTTTTTCATTTGTATTCCACGTGTTTGTGCAACAAATAAATAATTTCAAAATACATAACCAAAATTTCCGATCAGGTGTTTTCAACAAGTGTGGCGTCTGTGCATATTATCGTTTGAAATTACGCTTAACGTAAAGCCATAGTATACTGTGATCGGGACTACAACTGCTCTGAATAATAGTACATTATGCCTTTACGCTTCCGGGGAGGACCAAAACTAGCACAGGACACGACGGCTCTCCATCTAAGAAGCGGTACTCCAACAGCATCTGACTCCAAAGAAGCGGCTGAAATACAACTCACCAACCCGCCCGGCAAGAGTGGTGTTCTAATGCCAAATACCCCTTAAAGGTTATGATGATGATGAGTCCAGGAAATAGCAGGCCCTCAGTCCACAGCAGCCCTGCGACCAATAAGACAAAGGGGCAGAGGGTGCGAAGAATCCCTCCTTAAGGAAAGGCTCTCAGAAGAAGACGAAACTCGATGCGGTGACCTATAATATACGTTCTATGAACAAAGACGAAAAGTTGGAAGAATTACAAAAACAAATATCGCGAATTAATTGGAATATCATAGATCTATCTGAAGTAAAAAGAAAAAGAGAATCTTGTGTAACACTGGCTTCTGGGAACATACTATATTATAAAGGACAACAGGAAGTAAATGACAATGTAAGAGGGGTGGAATTTTTACACATAAAAGAATGGCTCCGCGAATAAAAATATATAAAGGTATCTCAAACAGAGCAGCATACGTGAAAGTAACGTAAAAATTATCCAGGTATACGCTTCAACTACAACTCATAGCGATCACGAAATAGAAACTTTCTATGAGGAAATCACAACAGCATTAGACAATGATCCTTGCAAATATACGCTAACCATTGGCGGTTTTAATGCTAAATTAGACAAGAAGATAGAAGAAAGCGAAGATAAAATAGGTGAATTTGGATTAGGAGAATGAAATGAAAGAGGACAGATCTTAGAACAACACAACAACTATGCTATAAACACATTTTTCAAGAAAGAGCCGAGCCGAAAGTGGACATGGATTAGTCCTAATGGCAAAACAAAAAATGAGATAGACTACATATTATCATCAAATAGAAAATTAGTAAAAGATTTTTCAGTGTTAAATAGCGTAACCACTGGAAGTGACCACAAAATGGTCAGAACAAGAATTGAAATAAATAATAAAATGGAAAGAAAAAAATATATAACCAAATCACCCCCGAAACTAGATAGAAAAGTATTGAGAGAAAAAGAAGACGTTTACAAGAACGAATTGAAAATAAGGATCACACAGAAAGAAAAGGAATTAGGTTTAAAGAAAAAAAACGTAGATGAGGTTAACAGCATACTAAAAACAGCAATGGTTGAAAGTGGCCAAAAAATAATACACTCCCAGAACAAAAACAACAGGAAGTGGAGTGCAAGAACGACAAACATATTCGAGGATAGAAGAAACTTGTTGAAACAAAATAAACATTTTTTTTTTTATAACTTTAGTTACATTTACAATCTGCTCTGATGAGCAATAAGTAAATCATGTGAATTACAAAAAAAGAGAACATGTTGGATGCCGTCCCAGTGGAAAGCTCCCCCAAAAGAATTACTTATTAGCTATGTACAGATAATATTTAATACACAAGTCAGACTAGTATCGGTCCGGAAGATCCAGAGGGCTGAGTCTCCTCAGCCTGCGAACTGTATTGCTGTTATCCAGCAAATTCACAGCAAGATGGTTTGTATGATTTTCTAATCGTGAAAGATACTTTGCACTCACGCACTGCACTTCTTTCACTAATTTCACTCGGAGATCCCGGTGTATGACTTCATTTTTAACGTACCACGGAGCATCTACTATTGTCCTCAGGGTTTTGGACTGGAATCTCTGCAAAATCTCCAAGTTGGAGTTGCTTGTGGTTCCCCATAGTTGCAGCCCATATGTCCAGATAGGCTTGAGTATACTTTTGTAGAGTAGTACCTTGTTGTGTAAAGTTAACTTGGATTTTCTTCCTAATAACCAATTTAATTTGGAGAACTTTAGGCCCAGTTGTTTTCGTTTGCTGAATATATGTTTTTTCCAAGTTAGTCTACGGTCAAGGTGCATGCCAAGGTATCGGACTTCGTTTGCTTGCGGTAGTGGTGTATTATTAAGGGTTACTGGTGGACACGTTTCCCTTCTGAGTGTGAAGGTGACTTGTGTGGACTTGATTCCATTTGCTTTTATACGCCATAGCCGGGGCCAGTCTTGCATTTGCCTGAGAGAGGTTTGTAGATTTCTTGATGCAATAACAGGGTTTTCATAAGTTGCAAGAATTGCAGTATCATCTGCAAATGTAGCGGTGGTCGTATGGCCGTTGGTGGTTATATCCGCTGTGTACAGTAGGTAGAGCACGGGCCCTAAAACGCTTCCCTGCGGTACGCCGGAGTTAATAGGGTGTAATTTTGTTAGCTCATCTTGAAATTTCACCTGGAAGTGTCTGTTGCTCAGATAGGATTTGAACAGTTGGAAATAGGTGTGTGGCAAGTTTTTCTTAATCTTAAACAATAGTCCCGTATGCCAGACCTTGTCAAACGCCTGGGCTATGTCTAGGAAGGCGGCAGAACAATATTTCTTTTCTTCAAAGGCCTGGTTGATTTCGCTAACTACCCTGTGATCCTGTTCGATTGTGGCGTGTTCCTCTCTAAAGCCGAATTGATGTTCTGGTATGAGCTCATGTTCATCGAGATTGGTTTGATTCTTCTTAGCAAGAGCTTTTCGAAGACTTTAGATACAATTGGTAGTAAGCTGATTGGCCAATAAGATGACGGTTCTTCGGGAGGCTTT
>JABXWE010102588.1:0-25512 GCA_014611495.1 Limonius californicus
TATCCAGCAAATTCACAGCAAGATGGTTTGTATGATTTTCTAATCGTGAAAGATACTTTGCACTCACGCACTGCACTTCTTCTTTCACTAATTTCACTCGGAGATCCCGGTGTATGACTTCATTTTTAACGTACCACGGAGCATCTACTATTGTCCTCAGGGTTTTGGACTGGAATCTCTGCAAAATCTCCAAGTTGGAGTTGCTTGTGGTTCCCCATAGTTGCAGCCCATATGTCCAGATAGGCTTGAGTATACTTTTGTAGAGTAGTACCTTGTTGTGTAAAGTTAACTTGGATTTTCTTCCTAATAACCAATTTAATTTGGAGAACTTTAGGCCCAGTTGTTTTCCTTTGCTGAATATATGTTTTTTCCAAGTTAGTCTACGGTCAAGGTGCATGCCAAGGTATCGGACTTTGTTTGCTTGCGGTAGTGGTGTATTATTAAGGGTTACTGGTGGACACGTTTCCCTTCTGAGTGTGAAGGTGACTTGTGTGGACTTGATTCCATTTGCTTTTATACGCCATAGCCGGAGCCAGTCTTGCATTTGCCTGAGAGAGGTTTGTAGATTTCTTGATGCAATAACAGGGTTTTCATGAGTTGCAAGAATTGCAGTATCATCTGCAAATGTAGCGGTGGTCGTATGGCCGTTGGTGGTTATATCCGCTGTGTACAGTAGGTAGAGCACGGGCCCTAAAACGCTTCCCTGCGGTACGCCGGAATTAATAGGGTGTAATTTTGTTAGCTCATCTTGAAATTTCACCTGGAAGTGTCTGTTGCTCAGATAGGATTTGAACAGTTGGAAATAGGTGTGTGGCAAGTTTTTCTTAATCTTAAACAATAGTCCCGTATGCCAGACCTTGTCAAACGCCTGGGCTATGTCTAGGAAGGCGGCAGAACAATATTTCTTTTCTTCAAAGGCCTGGTTGATTTCGCTAACTACCCTGTGAACCTGTTCGATTGTGGCGTGTTCCTCTCTAAAGCCGAATTGATGTTCTGGTATGAGCTCATGTGCATCGAGAATTGGTTTGATTCTTCTTAGCAAGAGCTTTTCGAAGACTTTAGATATAATTGGTAGTAAGCTGATTGGCCGATAAGATGACGGTTCTTCGGGAGGCTTTGCTGGCTTAGGTATGAGTATTGTTTGGGCCACCTTCCATTGGGCCGGGAAATGGCTCAATCTTAAAATAGCATTAAATATGGCCGTTATTAGTTTATATCCTAGATTATACCTGAAATTGAGTTTAATTAGCTTGGTTATTATGTAAAGTATGCTATTTGAAAGGTAATGATGGTTAAAAATGATAAATGTAAACCTGATTAGAATAAAAGGTCCAGTACGAGCTTCGGAATGTACTACGAAGTGCCTTATTAGTGATTGAAGTGAAGTATTTGTGGATATTCCTTAGGGAATAGTGTTGGAGACGTCTATGTCCTATGTAGACGATGTTTTGGGGTGCCGTGGGCAAGTTTGGGCGCCCTAAAATGTAAATTATTGTAAATTTGTATTTTGTCATATTATAAATTGGTGTGTAGAAAGTTTAATTAGAATTGCAAGAGGTGATTATGGTGATTGATTTATGTATTGTATAGGGAAGGTATTAGAGCATTTTTGTTGATATAAATTACATTGTTTACTTATAAATTGTGAAAATTAGAGAAATATTTTATTTTGTGAGGTTGGAATCTTAATTTGTTAATTCTACTGTTGTTATTAAATGAAAAGGGTGTATTTGTGTCTATGAACATTTGTTAATGATTAATGTTTCTGTATTTTAATGATTTTGTGAGGTTGTAATTGAAATTTAGGTAAATTTGAAATTTTAACCACGTGAATTTTTTTTATTTCAAATATTGGATTAATTAGTGTCAAAACATTCAAAATTTTATAAAAATCATGAATATGAATTTTGTTTATTGAAATTTAAATAATTAATGTTGTTATAAGCAATTTTATAATATGTATAAACATATGATGATCTAAGAGATTATTTCCTGTGTTGCTATTGGTACATTTTTAAATGTAAGGTGGATTTTTAAGGAAATTTTGGATTTTAGTCTGTTATTGTCATTCAAAGTGGAAGCACGTATTTTTGGGTGCTCCAAATTTTAAATGTTAAACCATTAAGGTTGAATTTTGGCAATTTTGAGGCGTGGCCAAGTTTGTTTATAGTTTGAATATTTGGAGGTATCGTTTTCGTTAAATTCTTTGAGTGTAAACAATGTTAATTTAATTTCAAAATTAATTAGTGTAAAGTGTTTAATTTATAAATATAAAACTAACCTGGAGTTTGAAGTTCGAATTGTATTATTTATTTACAACGTTCCCGAAAAGAAATTTTATTAAAGAATATAAAATTAGAAGTAAATTCATTACTTCAGTATTATGGCAATTTAACTTACTGGCTTTGTTTGATGTACTTATACAAAAGTTATTGAAGTGTTACATTGGATTTTAACAACTTTTAATGAGGAAGTTGTAAGAAACACATAGTCAACGGTCCTGGAACGCAGTCAGCGACGTGTGGAGATGAAATGACAGTGCGAGCAAGGGCGCAAAATAGCAACCGTTTGCAGTTTTGAAGAAATTATTATGTAAGGTCCGTTTAGCAATAATTGGATTAAAGATAAGTTCACAATTATTTTCTGTATGTATTTGGGTTATTCTTTATTGTAATTGGATAACTATCTCTGGAGAAGCCACGACTAGTAATAATTTATTAGAACCCTGAGATTTTTCTTATAAAAGATATGCTGATGTAAAGTAAAATTTAATTTCTTTGTTGGGCAGATGATTAATTTAATTTGTATTATGGGCGCAACCAACGTGAAGGTTTATTTTTGATTTATTTATTTTATTATAAATTTACATAGCAATATATATATATATATATATATCATCTAAAAGTGTAACTTGAAGAATCTCTATACGATTTACAAAAATGTAATAAGTATCTGTTTAAAAGTTCTGAAGCATCCGGATAGAAGTTTATTCTATCGCGGTCCACAGTTATTTTCTTATAAATAAAGGCTAAGAAATATTGCGAAACTGACAACAGGCAATGACCCTGATCGCCTATAAAATTACATTCGATGCATTTTAGTTCCTAGAAGGGTATTATGATTCATTTTTCCAATAAAGCAATATATAAATAAGAATCTCTAAAAAATAGGCTCGTATATCACGCACGGGTAAACGCTTTCCGCAAATATATCAAAATGTACGGTATAAAAGCCCTCCGTGAAAACTAGCTAGCAGAAATTACTGTGTTCAGGAAAAACAGCACATATCGCTTTAACAATTTTCCGTGCTTCGTAAAGATTTAAGAAAAGCCCAATAAATTCGTGAAAGTATTCGAATACAAAACCAACTGAAAGAAATAAGAGAATACCAGGAGAGTGTAAGCAAGTTGGCTGAAGGGAATACGGAAAAACTTCCTTGCGAGAATGCGAATCGATATTCCGTAAATTATAACATTTTCGAAAATGAGAAGTCAAAAAGCTTCAATAAGCCACAGTCTGCAACGTTGATTTGAGTAGACATCAGTTACGGTTTAACCGTTAGTTTACTGGCTACAAACTCTGATGTAATACATGGACCCGCTTGGGGGTAGTTATTTCATGTTATGCTAGTTTGGAAGCGTAATAAGTTACTCTCTCAGCATACGAAGAACGCCTTTAGTTTAAAATATAGGGAACACGATAAAATTTAATGTATACCTTAGTTTTAAATGGGGATCTGTATTTTCCCCCTGTTTACTTCAATTCCGTCACGGTTTGTTGCTACGTGACTGTCGTCTGTTTATAACGAATCCTTTGGCAACATTTATTGTGTAATAAGAAGAGGCGCGAAACTTCCCGAAAAGAAGTTTTAAAACTTTATCCCGAGAACTTAAATTCTATTAGATATATCTAGAATGGGCATTGATACTTTTTATTTGAGCGCATTTTAACCGGGGGTTGTTCCTCTGTTGTCGGGTAATTAATCTGAAGCTTGACTTTACCCACAGCTATTTTCGAGACGAAGAATTTGAGGGTGGAGAAGTATCAACTTTTGTAAGTAAAATAGGATGAGACCCTTGTAGCGATGGAAATAAGACTCTAACGCCACGATCCGCTCAGTTCTGGTATTGATTGGGCAAGTGTTTTCTTTCCATATCGCCTATAGGCACAATCGCCACTTATCTCAGCCGAGTGGCCGCTAACGTGCTACGCTTCACGGGTCGCCGCCTGCCGGAAAGCAGCGGCCCGACGCCGCCGGCGGACGTCGAAGCTGTCACATTTTACACTCATAAAAACACAATACTTTCTACTATCGACTGTACATCGACGGCCCGGTTTCGACCGCCACTGGGTCAAAGTGAAAATGACATCTTCGTATTTTTCGATACACCTTTTAACTTCGTTCGCGCGCTGCTGAAATTTCACCCTACAATTGACCATTTTCTTAGGGTAAATGAAAAATTGTACCGCTGCTCTTGGCACTAGAAACGACCAACAACCTTGAACAAAACAATACGATTGCAGTTACGCGAACTCATTTACCGACTGCAACATAGTGGGTTTAAGTACGAATGTATTCCAGCAGACTTAACAAGAAATAGTGAGCATCGGCATATCTATTTAATTTCTGAATTTCACACTCCCTGCACTTGGACACGTTCGTGTCGCTGCTGCTTCTATCAGAAAGACAAGCCGGAATTGAACCTAAACCGAAATATTCTGCTGAACCGGAACTAAACCGCAACCGTTTATCCGGTCTGAAAGGATCCAACCAATGCAAATATTTTGATGTCATAAATTGAAAAGAAAGTTTTTTGTGGGTTAGATTTTCGAAACTTATAACCCAAAAGCAACAGAAGTGTTTAATCGGAATCAGCGAAAATTGAATGTATTTCATCGCAATTACCGGAGGTAGCTAAAGCGGAATTGCATCGGAATAAAATGATTCGTCAGATGGTAACTGCAATTGAACTGAAACACATTTCCAATAAAATTCGGTTTATTATTATACAGTGATGAACAAAATGTGCAATAAAGGTTAGCCATGGAACACACCATTGGCATATTCACTTAAGACATGCAATTTATAATTTTGAATAATCATTTGATGGTTGTCAGAATAAATTGTTACAAAATAAATATCTCTGAATATGTCAATTTACAAATACAGAGGATTCATGCGGTTTTAATTCTCAACGGCGTTTTGAAATCCTCTTCTGTCCTATAAACATTTCTATTTAGATTACTTGAAGAAACTGTATTTTCTACAATAATTCTGTGTCGATGTTAAGTAATTCTGCATGCCTGTAAGGTACCCTAACACCACGTCATAGGATGTATTTACGGTTTTATGCTGGGGTGTACATTTACAGAAAAATATAATTATTATTTATAGAGCTGCGAAAACAAGACAACCTGCAGAGCCACAGGACAAGACCAACTAGTCCGGTAATATCTATCGGTAGCATATTCCTGGGCGTGAAAGGTAAAAAATGCCACCAACAGATTTACAATTTATTAAAGCACAATGCAGCGACGTCATAGTAATCGGCAAAAAATCTATCAATTTGTTTTTATTTATTTTTTATTAATTTATTTATACTCAACGCACCATGCATTACATAGCTAGCTTTCTATGAAGTTCTTTTATCGGATAATTTGTGGTTCTTAAAAGAGCACTAATTTTCGGAGTAAAAGTTTTTACTACAGACTATAGCAGTTGTTGAAGATGTCTTCATATTATTAAGAATATTCTGCAGTAACAATATTGACATATTATTGTGCAATCTTGTTGTTCATATCTTGTATGGTATTATTCCGGCTCTTACATATTGTATTTTTTAGATATGGAAACACAGAGTAGGAGTGATATCACGAAATCTTGCCGGTCAAAAAATAATAATAATCGTTTAACATTCGTTTAGCTCTGTACGCTGTAACTTGCGAAAATATTCAAAATATTAGTCCAGTACTATTTAAGATGTTTTCTCAGTATTTTGTGGTTCCAGAGAGTAACCCTCTGCGAAACTTTTCTTAACGGTGTATTTGTGCCATGGTTCATACACAACCATTTCAACGGTATCTTCATTATAAATTGCTTGCCACTTCCACATTTTCGTGTTACACTACCAGTCCAAAATTAAGTACATATCCGCATATTCAGATTGTATTTCATATCGATAACAACAACTATGTAAAACAAAGACGATCTACAACAAAAACAATAACAAGATAATGAATGATAACAATATGAAAAACGTAATTATGTAAAAGTTTTACAAAACGAAAACAGTACAGTGATATTACTTATTTTTGAAAAGTAAAATCCACACGTTAATACAATTGGCCCATTCCAAACTGCAAATATCGATCACAAATAAGCTAAAGGAGAGCACGAATACCTAAACCAAATCCATACGCGTAGATATAGCATCCGGCAGAACAAGATCTTCACGAGATGATACAGGTAATGCTAATGGAAATCCAGATGAGTCAGCTACAAACGAAAATAGAGTTCAAAAAAAGTCAAAAAGAAATGCAGAAGAACCTAACAGAACTAAGCAAATTAAGAAAAAAGTTGAGAATACCCAAGGAAGAAATACATATAGAAAAGAAAACATTACATAAGGAACTGGAAGTATTAGGGGGAAAATGGCAAAGACAGCGACCATCAACAAATAAGTTAAGAGGAGTATATTCCGCAGCGGACATTGTGCAGTTACAAAATAAGAGTTCCGGTAGAAGGGAGAACGAAATCTGGAAGAAAAAGGCCATAGAATTAAATCTCAGGGCAAATAGGAAAAGAAGCAGCAAGATGGAAGTAAAGTATAAAGGAAAAGTAATACACGCGAAAAAAATAGCAGCACACACAAGTTAGAAGACCAACTAAGAATAGGTTCCTGGAATGTAAGAGCAACACACGAAGAATCAACCTTGAAACAAAAAATAAAGGAGATGGTAAAGCACAAAATAGGAATATTAGCAGTACAAGAAATGAAACAGAAAGGGAACGAAATCATAGAGATAGACGAACATATATACTTCAAAAGCGGAGGAGAAAACAGAAGGCTGGGAATAGGCTTTATCATAAAGAAAAAATACAAGCTGCAGTAGCAGAATTTAAACCGATATCAAATAGAATGTGCTATTTAAGAATAAGATGAAAATATCAGATAACAGCGTTACTAAATATACGTGCCACAACCGAGGTAGCAGAAATAGGTACGAAGGAAGATTGCTATACCAGACTAGACGAAAAATACGAAAAACTACCTAACTATGATCTCAGCCGGCCTCGGTGGTCTAGTCGTTAGCGCATCTGCCTTTAGATCCGAGGGACGCGGGATCGAACCTGGCCAAGGTGGGCGAGATTTTTCTAGCGGGGAAAAATCTGAAAATGCGCCTTCTGTCGGATAAGAAGTAAAGCCGTAGGTCCCGTGCTACTGTGATGTGTGACACTTTAAAAATCACTACTGGAGTTGGAATTACCCAGATAGGCAAAATTCTTCGTTAGGGTGTACAATAAGACAATGATGGCTGCAGTACTTAGAGATACTTGGAAAACCGCGTCCTTGATCTCGCTCTTTCAAATCAGTCAATCAATCAACTATGATCTCAAAATTTTGCTAGGTTATACAAATGCAGAAATAGGGACAGAAGAGTGCTTCAAACCTGCCATAGGCAAATATAGCAAGCATGAAAATACCAATGAAAATTGACATTTACTAATAGATTTTGCCAAAGAAAAACACATGAGAATAAAAAGTACCTACTTTGAAAAAAAAAAGAAATAAATAAGGGCTCTTGGAGAGCACCAGATGGCTCATAGGTCAACCAAATAGACAATGTCCTCATTGAAAAGGACGAGGAAAATGCATGATGGATACACGAAGCTTCAGAGGACCAGATGCGGACTCGGATCATTTCCTACACGGCATAAAAATCAAAGAATAAATACCGGTAGAAAGAAACAGAGAGAAAACGGAAAGGACACAAAGAGAATTATGCAGGATGGTATAAAATGAATGAAGATAGAACGGTGTATGATGAAAACCTGAGAAATAGATTAGAAATAATACAAGAATCTGATGACATAGAGCAACTATTGATGGAACTGAGCAATTCAATGGAGCAGAACGTAGTGTAGACAAAGTGAACACCGTAAAGATAAATAAAAATGGCTCGATGCTGAATGCGAGAATGAAATACATAAGAGGAACATACTAAGAATGGTAATGCTCAAAACAAACTCGGAACAGGCAAAAGAAGATTACAGGAAACAAAGGAAAACTCTAAGAGAAAAAAAAGAAAACCCAAGGAAGAACTAGTAAATAGCATAGAAAGTAGCTATAGAAATAAAGAAATACGGAACCTGTACCAACAGCTGAAAAGACAAGGAAAATGATACCAATCAAAATCAATATTCTACAAGAACAAGAACGGAGAACAAGTTAGAGGGCAAGAATACACGCTAGAACTATGGAAGGATTATTGTAAAGAATTATTAAATGTAAAACAAAACAGCAAGGACGAGAACAACGAGGAAGAAGAAAGTAGAGAGGACCACAATCAGGACAAGGAAGAACCACCATTCCTGGAAGATATGGAGTAAATAATAAGCAACCTCAAAAACAACAGAAGTCCTGGAAAGGACACACTACACGCGGAACTGTATAAATATGGTGGAGAGCAGCTGGCGAAGTGGGTTTGGCAACTCCTGAGAGAAATATGGGTTCAAGAAAAACTGCCTCAACGGTGGAATGAGGCGGTGCTGCTACCAATTCATAAGAAAGGAGATAAATCCGACTGTGCGAATTATAGAGGCATTGCATTACTTTGTATTATTCATAGACTTCAAACTGGCATTTGACTCAGGAAATAGAAAAGTACTATACAAAGCATTGGAAGGACTAAGGATAACCGGAAAACTCATAAAACTAATAAAGCTAACCCTTGAACAAACAACCAATATGGTAAGAATAGGAAACAAAGTGTCGGAGAAATTTGAGGTACAGGAAGGATTAAGACAAGGCGACCCGCTGTCCTCAATACTGTTCAACTGTGCACTAGAATACGTCATTAGGAAAGCAGAGCTAAACAGATTAGGATTAGTATACCATAACAAACACCAACCGTTGGCGTTCGCTAACGAGAAGTAAGGAAGAATTAAAAACGATAACCCTAAGGTTAGCGGAAGCAGCACAGACAATCGGACTAATTATAAATGAAAAGAAAACCAAATTCATGACATGGACAGAGCAAGAGTATAACAGTACAAGCTAATCATAACAACGAATAAAGGAAGGATATACAACTTTGAAGAGGTAGACATATTTACGTATCTAGGTACAGAGTTCTATAGAACGCCTGATACACGAAGAAAAATTCAGAGATGAATCATGGCAGGTAATCGATGTATACGGGCATTCAATATCTGCATATACAACAAAAATGTATCAAGAGGGCTGAAAATAAAAAGTTACAGCACTATAATAAAACCGATCGCAACTTATGCAAGTGAAGTATGGACACTAGGAGCGGCAGAATGCAAAATGCTAGGAGTATGGGAGAGGAAAGTGCTCAGAAAGGTATATGGAGGAAAGAAAGTCCAGGACAATTGGGAAAGAAGAACTAACAAAGAACTACAGGAGTTATACAATGACATAGATAGCCACGGTAAAAGGCCAAAGACTGAGTTGTTTAGAACACATAACAAGGATGAATAACAGCAGAATCCCCAAAAAGCCAATGGAAAATAATATAGGAAGAAGGAGAAGGAAAAGAAGGCGGAGAACAAGATGGAAAGCCTAGTTGCTGTAATTACCCTTGTTACAATATGATATAATTGTTCACATTAATAGAACAAGACACTTGCCTTGCATATGTAACTTTAGTTAACTCATCTGTTGGGAAGAAGGAAATCTGTAGGTATGCATCGTTTAAGTCTTCTATTCTCTGATGAAATACGAATGTTAAGTCCGATGTGCATTTATTAATGTTGATGAAAAAAGATGTGGACAGCTGCCTTGTATGTTCCTTGATGGTTGTAATGTTAAGCTCTATTCTGAGAATTTTATTCTGTAGAGTTTGAATTTTTCTAATATTTGTTTTGTTTGTTGTTCCCCAAATCGCTGATCCATAGATTATATGTCTAATAAGGGATTTATACAGTAACATTGCACAAGAAATCTTTAAAGGTGTTTTTCTGTTTAAAAGCGGATATAGTAAGGACAGCCGGGTATAACACTCGTTAAGCTTTTGGTTAATGTGGTAACCTCACGTCAGGCGTTTATCAGATACAGCCCTAGATATTTCACGGCTCCGTCGTTTGGGTTCCATTCTATGAATTTGATATTGATAACAAGGAGGTATGGATTGGGTGAACGTTTAAGTGTGAAAATCTTGACCTAACATTTATTAGCGTTCAGTATGAGTCTCCATTTTTTGCACCAAGACTGAAATATATCTATCGCTGCTTGCAGATCGCTTACTGCTATTGGGAAGTTGGAGTTTTGAGCTATGAATGCTGTATCGTCTGCGAACATAGTTATTACTACATTGTTAGGAATTGGTATGTCATGAACAAAAGATTGTACAAAGTTGGTCCCAAGATTGGCCCCTGAGGTACAACGGCTGCATTTTGCTGAATTTCTGATATTTTAGAATTTAGTTTTACACTAAAAGTCCTGTCGCTTAAGAATGATTTTAAAAGTAGATTTTTGCATTCTAGCAAAGACTTCTTCAGGTTTAATAACATGCTTCTTTTGGAGTGATTTAAAATGTTTTTTCAAAGTAGGTACATACTTATAGATTATTTGACTTACATTTTTTTCGTATTTTTACGAATCCAAATTTCTACCGTTCGTTAGTTAATCCATTTGACAAAATGTATAATTTTTATGACCACTGATTAAGTCTAAATAAAAATTAAGTATTCCAAAAAACAAAGCAATTGCTGGATGACTCACAGACCGTCGCAGCCGTAAAAATTTTTTAGGGGTGCCGCCGCCATGAAATAAGCCAGTGGCGCGCCACCATGAAATAAGACAGCGACGCGCCGTCTTCGCGTTCTTGATCTGTATTTGGCAAGATCAAACTTCCATTACTTTAGATTTTAGTTCTAAACCCCTTTCATATAATCTAATATATACAAATAGCAAATAACAGCGACCGATATTGATGCATTTTGGAATGTAAAAAACTATTCAGGTAGTAAGGTTTTAAGTAGGATAAACGAACTCGCAAAGTTACTCAAGCTCATCTGTGCTTGAGTCATATTTTGGATAATCCCACGCCTTCCTGGGATCTATACCATTTAGCCGTATGTCCAAGACGTCGAAACTATACTTGAGATGTCCGAAACGCCGACCAGGCCCATAATGCCGACTGTTGTTCGAAGACCACTTCGCCGACTAAAAGGCCAAAACGCCGATCAGTGTTAAACGACGCCACAGAGTTTGATAACTTAGCGTCCAAGATGAAAAAGGCCGAACCTTTCGTGTACATTAATATTACCGTTTCGTATTGAACACTTGTCAAATCAGACTAAAACGCTGAAACAAGACCCTGACCAAAACGCCGACAGAGGAATGTGACTAAAACGCCAAACTTTCGTAACGGGCACTTAGTCGACCACAAATATAACGGCGATATACATAACTGTGTATATTTTAATAATGTGCATTCAAATTCAAATTGCTTGGTAGGATAGAAGAAAATCATTAATACGTTTTTAGTATCAAATATCTAGGGTGACACACTACCATTAAGATGTTGAAAATATCAAATAAACCCATATAGGCAGTTAAATTAAATAAATGTATTGTTATTAAGAGGTTTTCAAGTAATAACAGTATTTTATTCGTTTAGGTAAGCAAAATCCTAGATATTAATTTGCATAGTAGGGCTGTGGTCTTTTCTGGGCGTAAATGTTATGTGTTTGGATTTTTGTCTTCTTCTTCTTTCTTCTTTGCTCAGACGTTTATCCATTTCTGGATGTAGTCCTCTCCTAGACTTTTCCATGCGCCTCGGTCTGCAGCTCTTCTTTTCCAGTATTTTCCGGCCGTTTCCACGATGTCATCCCTCCATCTTGTCATTGGTCGTCCTACGCTCCTTCTACTTGTTCTAGGTCGCCAGTTTAGTATTCTTCCAGACCATCTCTCTCCTCCTGATCTTATAATATGGCCTGTCCAACTCCATTTTAACTTAGCTGATCTTTCTGCAACGTCTTCTAGGCCTGTTTTGTCTCTTATAAATGTATTTCTTATTTTATCTTTTAAACTAATGCCCAGCAATTTCCTCTCCATATGTCTTTGTGCAACTTTCTGTATTATTTTCTTAGTGAAAACAACGGTTTCGATGCCATATGTTAAGACGGGGAGTACACATGTGTTGAAAACTTTGGCCTTAGATCTCATGTTATATTTGTGGGATTTTAGTACATACGCCAATTTTCCAAAAGCCGACCACCCCAATTTTATTCTACTTCCGATCTCTGCTTGCTGATTTTCCTTTCCCATTTTTAAATTATGGCCTAAATACACGTATGAAGTTACGTTTTCGATCGCTTTTCCTTCAATTTCTATATTGTCTTCAATAGGTAAGTTAGACATGATTTTTGTTTTGTTAATGTTCATATTTAGTCCGATCTTTTTTGACTGCTCATTTAATTGTTCTACCATAATTTTTAATTCTTCTACATCTCGGGCAAATAACACTACATCGTCGGCATATCTTAGATTTGTTAGATAATTCCCGTCGATATTGATTCCTTTACTTCTCCATTCCAATTTCTTGAAGACATTTTCCAGCACAAGGGTAAATAGCTTTGGGGACAAGGTATCCCCTTGTCTTACTCCTCTCTGCATTTTAATTTTGTTGGTCACTCCTTCTGCTTTAATATGAAGTGTTGCTTTATGGTATATATTTTTGTCTATTTACCTTTATTGGCCAGTATCTCAGTCTTAAGATGGCATTGAATATATATATATATATATATATATATATATAAGAGCAATACTATTTACACCCTTTCTTGGCAATTCTTATAACTTTCTTTCCTGTTATTGGACCGACGCCCGGTGCTTTTTGAGGTTTGGTAGTTTAATTTCTTCCTTCATTTTTGACCTGATTGCTTTGCTATCCTGGAAACTTGGAATCGTAACTTCCGCATTTCCTGATTACTAATCGTCTAAAAAACTCATAAATATAACAAATTACAGCCTCAGAGAAGGCTTTGCAAGTAAATTTGAAAGTGACATGTGGTAGCATTTACCTATAATTTTCAGGTACATTGATAAAGTATCTGTACCTGTACCTAGGTATTAAAAAACAAATACCTGTTACAATACTGCTTACAGAGGGGGAGTGTGCATTTGCGATTCTAAGTATGATGTAACAAGCGAAGAGTTATTTATTTCTGGTTTTAAAACTTTCTGTGGGGGGAAACTTAACTGTGTGCTTGAATATAAATTACTTACGGCTGAAAGTTAGCGCAGGAAGTTAATTGTTTTGTATACTTTACACTAGTAAGTACATACGACATTTAAAGTTTCTAACTCAATAATCTACTTCAATTTATTATGCACAAGCATATGTTTTATCAGTTCGAGGTCACTTATTATCGAATATTACGATCAGCGGACCAGTACAGTTTGTATTGTTCGCATACCAGGAGTGTTTCTGGTGATTACTGATACTGTAGGGTTCTTGTGGTGATTAAGTAATATTTCGGAGAAAGCCTTTGATGAATAATTTGGCGTCTTGTTAAGCATTTAGTTGGCTAGACCCTTCAAATCATCTTATTGGCATCTCAAATCCTCAAAAGAGATTAAAGGTAATGCTTCTAAAATGATATACAGCGTGGTGATAAAGTTCCGCACCAAATTCATAATTTTGTTATTTATTGATTTTTGGGAAAAACATGGAACTTGTCAATTTTATTTTTTAAGAAAACACTACCTAAGGTAATTTTTTATCGGCTTTTGGTTTCTGCGTTATGGCGTTACCATTAATTTTTTTAAATGGCAACTCCTTGTTTCCTCTGTACATTGATACACGTCACTAGTTAAATGGTGCTATAAAAAAAATAGTACACCACATAACAATTTGTTTTGAGAAATATACACATAAAGTTAAAAAAAAATCAGAATTTATTTTTAATGAAAATAAGAACATTATGAAAAAAATTACCCAACGGAAATGTTCAAATTGTCCACCATTAACCAGTTAGCATGCGTGAAAATAACACCACATTTTTTCCTTAAAAACGTTAAATTGTTGACTTTTTCACATTTGCAAAACAGTGATAAATGTTTTATAATCAAATCAGAAATGGTGCGTTTAACTGAACAGAACAGAAATTCTAATGATGCTTGGATAAAGCGCTTGATGAAGAATCACGCGGAAGGTTGTGAGTTATTTAATCAAGAACATCCTCTATTTCAAGACACAGTGAGCAGAATAGTTACCTCGAGAAGGTCGGCCTCAAATAAGCGAAGAAATCATATTGAACGTGTTGCTTGAAGCTGAAGAGTATCCTCATACTTCGACGAGGTACATTGGTGTAAACACTAATACCAGCCATTCATCTGTAGTAAAGTTGTTTGAAAAAGAAAAATATTGCTCTTATGAAATAAGCTTGATACACAAGTTAGTTGAAGATGATCTATACCGTTGGTCTCTTGTGAAGAATTAATGTTACATTGTGGTGACAATCCCAACTATTTACATAATATTGATTTTTCTCATGATGTCATTTTTTGTCTGAATGCTTCAGCAAATCGTCGCAATTGGAGATATTGGTCACAAGAAACTACGCACTGGTACCAAGAATCACACAGCCAGTGTCGAGGAAAGGTGAATGTATGGGAATGATAAGAGGTCATCTTCTAGAGCCTTACTTTTTTGAAGAACATTTGAATACAGCACGATATTTAGATTTTCTGCGAGTTAGTTCAAGCTGTAATAATTCTTTTTCCAAACAATGAAGATCCCGATATGCCCCAACCTTGCATTTGGTTGCAACAAGATGGAGCTTCTCTCCATTTTTATGTACAGGTTCGACTGTTTATTGACAATATGTTCTATATGTGCATTATTATTTCCATCCATGGTGCCCTTTTTGCTCAATCGAGTCCGATGTTGGTTCGGAGCTGATTGGAAGCACTATCAGCAGCATTCGTTTATTCATGGAGCGAATACATAGACCGCGTCCTTTTTGCTCGATGTATTTGCATCGAATGATTAGGGTATCGCCTGAGCGCTCATGTACCACGTGACTACTGCTCCAACCTCACTCGCTGTACTCCAACGCCACTCCGCGATGAATAAACGAATGCACCTTCTGATAGGTGGTTAGGGCGGTGAGGAGCTTTTGAGTGGCACGCGCGATCACCTGACTTAACGCCGATAGACTTCTTTCTATAGGGTCATGTGAAATCGCGAGTTTTAATATTCTGTCAAATTATTTATTTTTAAATTCCTCTTAGAACTGAAAATTATAAAATATCCAAACTAATTCTGTTGTAGCACAAATAAGTTTAATGATTTAAGTCAATGTTTAAAGACATTCATTAGCGTGGAACATATATGTTGAATAATGCAGACTGCGGTACATTGTAAGCGATAAACCCTATCCGACCTCTTCTGCTTTTGTCTACGCAGATGTATTCTTCTTTGTTGTATAAATGGAATTTATTATTTTTTATTTCTTTTTAACGTTAAATGTTACAAAACTTTAAAGAAATGTTTATAAAGCCCTCAAAAATTAAATGCATACATTAACATAATTTCCTATCTAAATAACATTTTTTTTCATATGCAAGGTGGATCTAAAATGACGAGAAATTTACCTACAATAGCTTTTACTAGAATTTATTTGTGTACAATAATAGTTGAATATTAAACAAGAATTTTTTTTGAAGGATTCTTTTGCAAAACACGTAGATGTACTTTTCTTATGTGTGTACACTACCCTGCACGTGCTTACTTAAAATAATAAGAGACTGTTATTACTAGAAAAGCTATTACTAACGACACATTTATGTAATTTAAATATGTGGAAATTATTTGATATTTTCCACATCTTAACAGTAGGCGTTACCCTAGGTATTTGATACTAAAAACATATTAATGCTTTTCCTGTATCCTATCAGATAACTTGAATTTAAATGTACATTATTAAAATATACACAGTTACGTATATCGTTTTGGTTGTGGGTGGCTAGGTGACCGTTACGAGAGTACGGCGTGCTAGTCACATTCTTCTGTCAGGATTTTGATCCTGATCTTCTTTTGGTGTTATAGTCATAGTCGGCACTGAACCTTACGACAAATCGGCGTTTTGGACCCGATCGACGTTTTGGTCTGATTTGACAAAGTGTTCATTACAGTAACAGGAATGGTGCGCTTATCTGAACGGGCAAGAACAGAAATTCTAATGATGATTGGATAAAGCGATTAATGAAGAACTCACGCGGAAGTTTGTGAGTTATTTAATCAAGAACATTCCCTATTACAAGATCTACAGTGAGCAGAATAGTTACCTCAAGAAGGTTGGCCTCAAGTAAGAGAAGAAATCAAACTGAACGTGTTGCTTGAAGCTGAAGAGTATTTTCATACTTCAAAAAGGCACATTGGTTTAAATACTAATACCAGCCATTCATTTGTAGTAAAGTTGTTTGAAAAAGAAAACTATCGCTCTTATAAAGTAAGCTTGATACACGAGTTACATGAAGAAAATCTACACCGTTGGCCTTTTGTGAATAATTAATGTTATATTGTGGTGACAATCCCAACTATTTAAATAACATTGATTTTTTTGATGAGGCCATTTTTGTCTAAATAGTTCAGTAAACCATCGCAACTGCGGATAGTGGTCACAAGAAACTCCGCACTGGTATCACGAATCACAGTAGCGAGGAAAAGTGAATGTATGAGTGGAAGTGATAAGAGGTCTTCTAATGCCTTATTTTTTTAAAGAAAATTTGATTACGGTACGATATTTAGATTTTCTACGACTTAGTTCAAGCTGTAGCAATTCTTTTTCCAAACAATGAAGACCCTAATATGCCCCACCCAAACATTTGGTTGCAACAAGATGGAGCTTCACTCCATTTTGGTGTACAAGTACGTACAAGATATGTTCTACAGGTGCATTAGTTATTTCAATTCGTGGTGCTCAATCGTGTTCAATAGTGGTTCGGAGCTGATTGGAAGCACAATCTGTCTGTCAACAAATATTGGGCAGTTGCACTCACCGCGGGTCCTCCAGCCCCCTGCCCCCGGATTGGGACTCGAACAGGATACGGATGCTCATCTGCCGGCTAGCTGCTGTGGACGCAGTCATTCGTCATCGTAAAATAATTACGAGAATTATGGACATCTTCCAGAGCATCAATCCTCCAGAGGGATACAGGCGAGGACTAAGTCCAACCAGTCTCTCTGTTATTCACAAGAGTCGCGGGGGGAGGGTGCCCCCTCAGCCCCACATGCGAAGGGGAGAGTATCATTAGTGTCCACAGCCCCGCGTAAAAGTCAGTCGATGCCACCCTGACATTAATGTTGCATTCATAATAATAATAATAATAATAGTTCGACGCATGCACATTTACGATGCAACCTCCGCCGACTGACTACCCCCAGAATGACTGCAAGGGGAGGAATGATTAATCTTGCCACACACATCATCTACTCATACAGCTACCCACATTCACTACGCTAGTGTTTCCAACAAACACCCACACAGACACACCAATCCTGTATAAAAACCATAATAGGACTCAATGGTTGCAAACCACATATAATACCAAGTAGATAATACGTAACCACTTGGGAAAACACATATGACGCTTCACGGGGTATAAACCATATATAATAATAAGTAGATAACACTTAACCATTTGGGCAAGTACATATGACGCTTCACAGGACATGAACCATATTTAATAATAAGTAGATAACATGTAACCACTTGGGCAAACACACATGACGCTTCACGGGATATAAAACATGTATAATAATAAATAGATAACACGCAACCATTCGGGTAAACACATATAACACTTCATGCGACATAGACCACAACCTTGCCAGGGACGCCACTGCTTATATCAGCCGACATTGCCATTGCAACCCATACTTATATATAATCAGATAAATGGTAACACCAAATTCGCACCTCGCCTCAGCTTAGTAAATACTCGCATCGCAATCAGTTAATAGGTTCGCAAACGCTACCAATTAGCCATTACGCCAAAGGTATGCAAGCTTACGCCTTTCTATCAACAACACTGCCCCACGCAGACTACCGCCGCTGACCCCTCTCAAGACTCCGCCGCACGGCATTTTCTTTAAACTTTTATAATTCTTCCCAGCTGTTATAGAGCCGGCAGAAGTTACGTATATTTTAGCAAATATTTATCCGTTAAGCGGACATTCAAGTAATATTCACAGCAGGCAAAAACCGTTGCCTAACACGAGTTTACATTGGTAGACCAAAGAAGACATATTCAGTTCATATTTTAATTAAAAATAAACTTTATGTATTTTTTTCAAAAAAATGTTATATGGAGTACTAATTTTTAATAAATCACCGTGTAACTGGTGAGAGGTCTATAAAAAAAGAACAAAAATGGTGTAGCCATTTAAAAAAATTAATGATGACGTTATAGGACAGAAAAAAGGTAATAGAAAGAAAAAGGTGACTTTTTAAAATTAACACGTTTCCGGGTTTTCCCCAAAAAACATTAAATAACAAAATTATGAATTTTGTGCGGAACTTTATAACCACTCTGTATTTACATATACCGTGATTTACGGTTGTCTGCTTGTTGCGGTATTTATTTGTCAGGTTTTCTTGTGTGAATACTTTCACTTGAAATATATAAATATACCTATCTATTTTTGACTCAATCGTTCGTTTGACATGTTTGAGCTCTGACTGATACAGCACATTACTTCTTGCGAATAGCCTTTGTCGTCTATTTCTTCATATTCTTTTTCGGTTGACAGGGACAAACTGTTATCTAGGTTTATTTCGATGCAGACTTTGTTTATCTTGTAACTGCTAGAGAACATTTTCTCATCGTTCAGAAAGCACAATGAGAATGTTGATAGTGAAACATGTCTAAACGTGTTACTTATTTTATATTAGGTACGAAAATGTTAACAATTATTTATCGGCCTATAATTTTATATCAACTGTGGAGATTTAAGGTTAGTTTTTTACGTTATTCCTTCTATTAATTGCTATTGTATTATTTATTTTTCACATGCCTGCCATTTTCAGGAAATGATTACAGGTATTTATTACCACAATGAAGTAAACATTAATTTCTCTTTTGGATTAAAACTAAAAAATGACTGGAATTTCTAATATTTCAAGCCGACAATGTTTCTTAGCAGCATTTTTAACGAGGACATAAAAAATATAATTTTGAAGATTTAATCGCCGTCTTAATTAAATAACCCAGAGGACAAGCTTAAAATATAATTTCAACATACTGCGAGTGACAGTCTACAAAACTGTTTAAAAGTTACGTGAAAAATATTGCTGTAGCGCAAAACACTTGTAATCTTAAGCATACGTCATATGTACAAAGAAACCGAAAAGAAAACAGCAGTTTTAGGAGGGCAGCCTTTTAAGTTTTTACAAAAACTAGGAAAGAAAAAAATTGTTTTGAAACAAACTGTTTTATTGCTTTTCAAAATATTCGCCTCTAAGATTTGTACACTTTTGCATGTGTTCAAACCAATTCTCGAATAATTTTTTCCACTCTGAAGTTGGTATCGCAAAAACATGGTTTTTGAAGGCTTCAACGGCTGCTTGAGGTGATGAAAATCGCTGTCCACGCATTGTTTGTTTGACATTCGGGAACACAAATAAGTCCTTAGGCGATAAATCAGGTGAATACGGGCAATGAGACATTAATTCGATGTTCTTCTCCTTCAAATAATCAATTGTTTGACGTGCCATGTGAGAGCTGGCATTGTCATGATGAAGAATGATGCGACATTTTCGGTTGTTGTTCCTGATTTCGTCGATTACTTCTTGCAAACAAATTGTTGTATACCATTCAGCGTTAACTGTTCTTCGATCCTCTAAAGGAATGGTTGCTACATGTCCAGTACAACCGAAGAAACAAGCGATCATTTTCTTGGAAGTGCTTCGTGAACGAACAACTTTTGTGGGAATAGGTTCATCTTGGAACACCCAAACAGTGGATAGTTGCTTAATTTCCGGTTCATACGAATATATCCAAGTTTCGTCACCTGTTACGAGATTGTATACGGATTTTGCAGCTCCTCAGTCGTATTTTTTGAGCATTTCCTTACACCAATTAACACGAGCCTTTTTTTGAGCTTCTGTCAAATTATGCGGAATCCATCCGGAACAGATATTCATGCAAAATCGAATGTACTGCAGTCTTCGATATGCCTAAGGATGCCTCTATGTCACTCTAAGTCACATGCTGATTATGTTGCACATGTTTTTTGGAATTACAACCGATTTTCGTTGATCTTCACGAAATTCATTACTGACGGACGCACGACCATGGTAAACAATTTTTTCTGATGGTGCTTCATTACCAAAAGTTGCACGAAACGATTCTATGCATTGTTGTTGAGTTAGATCTTTACTAAAATCGTAAAAAATCATCCAACGAAAACCTTCACGTGAAATTTCCATTTTTTTCACATGATTGCTTTTTTTAAGCGCTCACTGTAAACAAACTACTCGGTCAATTTCAAAACTGACAAATGTCAAATTTTACGAAAATAGTAATGACATCTCAATTGTGTCACCTAGTGGTCGCTCTCAAAAAAGGCTGCCCTCGTAACAACTAGCCGATAGTAATAGAGAAATATCACTGGCTGATCTCAAATAGGTGTTGCTAATTTATTATTTCCTTTTCCTTACGGGGTGCCAACTTCTGCACAGAAGCTTGCAATAATTGCTTCTCAAGTATGTTTTGCATCTTACTTGCTTCGTTATTAATACAATTTGCTTGTGAAGTGCGAAATGAATTTAAGATGCAAATCCAGCGAGGCTGTGGCAGACGAGGCGCCACGGCCTTCGCTAAAATTCTGTGTACACCAACGAAAGCTCACAAAATGTATAAAGGTCGTTGTATCTCGAATTTAATTATTCTTTATGGTTGATGTACAATATTTGACTTAGCAAATTATAAAAAAATGTTAATTCTCCTACTGCGCTTAATAAGTGGAGCTTAAGGTGCGAATTAAAAAAATTAATAGTTCCGACAAAAGGAGGCAACATAGGTCATTAAGTACGGTTTGCTACGGGAGTTTTCCATTCCCATTGTCCTGTTAGATACAGGAGCCATTTAGCAGATGAATTATCTCAGTTCCAAGGTTGTGTGCTTCGTAAGATCCCTTTTCATACACATTCTCGAAGCTGCACTTAGAAGTTTTCAAAGATGAGCAATGGCTTCAATTAAGCATCGTTGGAAAACGTGTGCAGGAATATAAACGCCTTCAAATTCTCGAGTACAATGGCGGTTCGACAATGATTAGGACTCTTTTTTTTATTTACGCGCTATAAGGAATACAAATACTCAAGGATGGAGTGGCACATTTAGACCGTACAGATACACATAAATGACTGGCTTCATTTTCGCTGCGGTTTTTTCAAACAGAATTTATCGTTATGAGTGCAAATTCTCGCTTCGAACCAATCCAATCTCACTGGATTTATATAGTAAGCACTAAAGAGTTATTCAAATGAATAGAGGCAACCGAATTTTAAATTTATGGAATTTTTGTGATAGTTTATTTTATAAATGATACGAGTTATTTACGAGGTCTTATATCAAGTAAATATTGGATACACTGCATTGGTGCCTTGTTCGAAATTAAAGAAAAACGTCAAATCTACTTCTGTTGTTTTGTTGTATAAAAATCAAACATATTCGCAGTTATGTAATCGACAACTTACAAAAATATGTTAATATTAATTCGAAAGAAGTATAAGTAGCACGGAGGGTGTACTCAAATATTTTTTAAGCCAGTATAAGAAAATTCAACAAAGACCCCTTCGTAAATAATATTATGCAAATCATGCTTTTTCTGAAAAGAGTCTGCACTCTTTGTAAGGCTTCATGAGGACGCGAATTATTGTCTTGATTTTTCAGACATTTCTAGAATTAGTAATTTATTTCATATTCCTATCTCAAAAATTATGGTTTTCATAAAAATATTAGTTATACGTATACAGGGCGAGGCGGATAACTACAAATTAGTGCATTCCCTTCATCTTTATTTAACCTCTTAGCTGAAGATTGATCCGCAAATTCATAAATTAGACCGTCGTCATTAAATTCCGGAATCACGACCTCTATATATATATATATATATATATATATACAGGGTGACTCAAAAAGTGTTGTCCGAACTTAAGGGTGTGATGTAGGATGCTACAGGAAGCAAAAAATGTTAATTAACCCATGTCTTATTTCCAACCGGTATCTAGTTACAGAAAATTTCTTTGTTTTTGTCATTCTCCTGTTAAATCAAGTCATAATAGGAAATAAGTCAAACAAATGCTAATTTGTTATGACAGAAGGTGTATCAAGTATGAATTATTATTGTTTTCTAAGTGTGGTAATGATGAAGTCTTTTTCTGCACGTGAATATGCAGAAATGCATTTTGTATATGACTATTGCAGCTGTGGTAGCATGTCGGAGAAGATATCCTTCCCGGCTACAGCCTGACCACTGAACATTTGAACGGTTGCACTGAACTTTGTGTAAAACAGGTATGGTTAGACCACCTCATCATGTTGGAAGAAATAACGTGGACAATAATGCTGACATTATTGACGCAGTCCAGCAAAACTTAACGACGAGTACTAGAAGAATTTCTAGGCAATTAGGTATTACCCAGTCGATGTAAATGTTCAAATGTTCCGTGGTACACTTAGAAAACAACAATAATTCAGGCTTGAAACACCTTGTATCATAACAAATTAGCATTTGTTTGACTTATTTCGTATTAAGCCGTGATTTAACAGAACAATGATATAAACAAAGAAATTTTCTGTAACTATATAACCGTTGGAAATAAGACATGAATTTATTAACATTTTTTGCTTCGTGTACCATCCCACATCACACCTTTAAAGTTTGGACCACACCTTTTGAATCACCCTGATATATGCTCAGTGTCATGTGAAATGCGCCACCCATTAAAAATAAAGCTGCATGTTTGAAAATTTGCTAAAATAATGTTTTATTATTGCGTATGAAAAGATCACTATTTCCATTAAAAAATCAAGTGGTTGTGGTATTCGTCTACTGTCTTTCATCAACTTGTTGCTTAGAAACAAAACAATATCTAGTAAACATTAATTAGTTGTTTCGAGATTTTGTTACATTTTGTGACAGAATTAATGTTTTAAAATGCATCCAATAAGACAAGGTAGAAGTTTTAACCACATTTTCGATTTTGATAGAGGTCGAATTATCGGCATAAAAGAAGCTGGACTTTTTTTTCGTATAATTGGTAGAAGGGACCACACTGCAGTTGCACGAATATGGTCTGCTTGGCCAGAAGAAGGCATTCAGCGACATCGTCCAGCTGGTAGACCTCCACGTAGCAGCAACGTGAAGATCAATTTCTTCGAAAAATTGTTACACGAGACCGCTTTTAAACAACAAGGTCTGTTGCTGTAGACTGGATGCGAGTTCTTCACCGCCGCGTGTCAGTGGCAACAATTTACAGAATAATCTCTTCTTTTGGACTGCGATCCTACCATGCATTCCAACGGCTCCTTTTAACTACACATCATAAGGCTGTTAGGCTTGCTTGGTGTCAAGAGCGGCAGCATTGGAATCAGCAACGGAACGACATTGTCTTCAGTGACGATTCAAGATTTTGTTTGTGGGCAAATGACGGCCGTAGGAAGGTACGTCGATATCGAGGAGAAAGAGGAAATCTAGAATTTGTTGAAAGACGCCATGCACCTGCAGTTCTGGTTTGGGACGCGATTTGTTTCGGTAGAAGATCACCTCGTTTGTTCGTCCCAGGCACTTTAAATGCTCATCGCTATATTCATAATGTCCTAGAACCGGTGTTAGTACCATTCATGCAGACGACCAAACGGTATTTTCCAACAGGATAACGCACGTCCACACACTGGAAACATTACCAGAACGTACCTTCAACAAGAACAATTGCAAATGTTGCCCTGGCCTGCACGATCACCGGACTTATCGCCGATCGAACATCTTTGGGACATGATGGGCCGGCGACTGAGATTATTGCCAAGAGCTCCTAACAACTTAGACGAGCTGAGACACCAACTTGAGGTTATATGGAACGAGATACCCCAGGAGAACATAGACCACTTGATAGAAAGCATGCCACGACAAGTAAATGCTTGCATTGCTGTTCATGGCGATGTTACACATTATTAATTTTGTTTTCATTGTTGTTATTGTTTTCTTATAATTGTTAATCTTTTTTTATGAAAAGCTGATCATTTCATACGCAATAATGAAACATGATATTAGTTTAAACACGTAGCTTTATTTTTAATGGGTGGTGTATTTTATATGAAACGAAGTGTATATACACAGTGGTCTGAAAAAGTTCTGCATCAGTTGACAAATACAAGAAATTGCAGCTTAAACCCACTTTTTTCAAATATTTTTCACTTCATCATTGCAAATATAGTACAGGTACTTAAACACAATAATGATAATAATAATAATAATATTAGCTCAAACGTTAATTTATAAGAAAACGGAAATAATTGCATATATAAAATTTATTCAGAAACAGAAAACTTGTACATTATATATAATATGTAGTCTACACCACAATATACACTAATTAATTTAAAACTATTTTAGTTCTTAATAGGCCATGCATAGAATTCACGAGTTTTTGTAATTCTTCCTTCGTAATGCAGCGATACCAGACATCAATTAGGAATTCAATCTCCAAGTCCAGATTTAAGAAGTCTCCGTCTTACAGTAGAAGTGCATATACATACGCCTATAGCTTTGGACCATATTTTGGTTAAATCTGCCGAATTAAAGTATTTGTCTCCACTGTCGTCTCTCACTGACGTTTTTTTGAACGGCCACTGTGGCGTTTATCTTCAATTTTTCCCGTTTCAGAGTATTTTTTGATCACCCTAGTAACTTTGGATTGATTGCACTGCACTTTCATCGCTGTTTCACCACTGCGAGCGCCTTGCTTATGATGAGAAATTATTTCATATCGTTTTTCATCCGATAATTTGAACGGTTTATTTTCGGATGGGATTGTGCCACTGTTAAGGACATACAAAATGCAACTGAATAATCCATAGTACCTGCAGGTATATATATATATATATATATATATTGCTATGATAAATATATGAGCAGGCCATGGAGGTACCATCGCTGCACAGCATGCAAGTATAAGAGCATACTTTATTTATGCATCTCTTTACTAGGTATTTATGTATTTATATATTTGTAAAATGTTTGTCTTATTTG
>JABXWE010102589.1:0-14391 GCA_014611495.1 Limonius californicus
GGGGGGGGGGGGGGTAGTATGAATGAATGAGAGAAAAGAAATACAATAAAAGGTCCAATATACAATGGCACCAAACAGTTGCTCAAATTATCGAACATTATAAGAATTTCCCAGTTCAAAAACACCGGTGCACTAGCGAACAACGGAAGAAAGGTCATTGATGGCAATCTCCACTACTAAATCTTAAAGTTACAGGTAATTGGTATCTTACAGCGTCCAAAAGGGGAGGCTCACGGAGCAAGTTGATGTAGGCGCAGTCGACGCCCCCAAGGACAAGAACAGTAGATGGGGGAAAAGGGAGACAACTAGCTGGAAGATCCTGACCTCGAGAGGCAGGTGTATACTAGATTCGAATGATATCTCCAAACGCAGACGATGTTATCAGCACATGGTACTTATATGTGCGCTCAGAACAGCGGTGATAATTGCGGCGGAACGTTTGTATGACGGAGGAAACATAGCTAAAAATGAACGATAAGAACATGAGAAGCGGTAGATTGGACGGTACGGACGACACAGAGCGAGTACTGGGAACGGAAGTAAAAACGAATCAGAGAGACCACACGGTAATTCCCAACTGTAACGTTGATTCTGGTGCACGCATACAATCTGACACTAACTACTATCGACGATAAACGGTAGAACGATGATTAGACCAAATCAATGAAAGTTTTTCTCCACAACCGTTTTCCTGCAGCGTTAAACCCAGACCGAATAGATGTCCACCCGCGGGGGCAATGATTCCGTAAAATGGACCTGCAATATTTTCAATTTAAGGCACAATTTAAAAATCCAACCTCGCGGAGAAATAAAACTAACGTTGTAATAATATATTTCTGCATTGTTAAATGAGTTTTCAGTTTGTCAGGTTTACAATTATTTTATTTAGAGCGTTACCCTTTAGTTGCAATCTTACAGAAACGTTCTTAGAAAGTATACCAAAAAATGTAAATGTTAACAATGCCTAAATTTTAATTTAGTGATTGTTTCATTAAACCAATTCTATTCTGCAATTATATTATCATTTTAACTTAAAAGCCACTAACTAATACTAAACCTTATTTAAAACAAGTAAGTTTTGTTTTTGCACATAACAATAAAATTTTAAATCTGTCACAGGTAAATCATCTAGTTGCCTAGTTTTAAAACTGCATTAGGAAAGCTAGCATGCTCTCTTTTATTGCAGTACTGCACATCATATCATAGAACCACTATTTTGCCGACTTTTAATCCTTTTCTGGAAACGTTGGAGCAGGAGTTAATCCTAATATTTAAAATCTGGATAGTCTGGTTAGCGGAATTACCTTGTATCCGAATTATTTGGTACCAAATATTTTTAAAAACCAACAATCCTAGCAAAGTGATTTATCATAAAATATCGAGAATTCAGAGCGTGAGCCTTTATTATTCCTACAGAGAAAACCCTCTGTTAACATGAAACAAAGAGCCTTTTTGTTTGCGGTAATGTTTGTCCACGTACAGATCAATGTCAGTAAAAGTATTTAGACGAAAGGGCCAGGCAACCTATTATTCCTGTTGCTATGCATGGTGATGCATGTAAGTGTAGTAGGATCGTGCTGCCCTGCTGCTCAACAGACAAACATTTCATTCGGTTCCCTAATGCTAATTATGCATAATTCGTGGGTTTCAGATGCCGACGTCATGCTGGCGGCGGCGGCGGCAGGGCAGCCCGGACTCGCGCGTCGTGTCATAAAATGCGTTCTCAGTTTACGAAAAGGTAAGCCCCCCACTTTTGTCCCTTTGTTTACAATCAGACCTATTCGATTGCCATTTGAAAAGTTCTCGAACATTTTGAGTACTGTAAACAAAGTTACAAATCATTCCAAATAGCTCTCCGGGAAAGGAGTGTTTACATCTACACAATTATTTTAGTTGGTTCTGGAACTACTAGAAGCACTGCGATGGTACATGGGACGGCAAATCGATCGCCTCTCGTCGAAACAAACCACCTTCAAACAATTCCTCTTGACAAGGTACGTGTTCCTACATAAATTAGTTAATGTGCTACTCTATCGTTTGCAAGAATTTGCCATTCGAAGATAACAATGTTATTCGACGAGCGGAAACTACAAGAAAAGCACAGTTCCGGTTTCCTAATTACCTGTCTAGAAACGTAATATTTCCTTTAAATTTTCACATAAAAAGAGAGTGTTTAATGGATTTTGGAAGCTCTGATAACCTTTAATTGGCTCCTTAAACATTCATTGGTTAAAGGACGTAGAAATGGGGCGAATTTGATTAGTAGTTTCAAGAGAGTATTTTTAGTATAGCCTAAACATACGTACAGCAACCATTATATTTCCAGTAAATTTAAAGCTGAACAGCGATTAGGCGAAGACAATTGCCACTAATAAAGAAGATCTTCATACAAATTCATTATCAATCATCTGTTAATGACTGAATCAATTGTATATGTGGCAACGCGCAGAACACAGCCTAGAATTAAATTGTAGTCTGTAGGAAGAAATGCGTAGACACATCATTTAAAAGATTGATTACATTTCAGTACAGTTGTTTTCGCTTAATTTCCGTGCTATGTTGCTAGACTAATTATTTCGTACATTTAGTTTCCGTTCTTCTGTTGAATTTCCATTGGTGAAATACCCGCTATTTTAAATTTATTTTGAATAATTAAGGCGTAAATACTTCGTGTACGTTTTCTAGAACACTCTGGTATAAAAATATACAATGCTACATAGAATACGAATATTATGAACAACATAAAACACAAACATTTTCTACTCTTAAATTTTAAAGAATGACCTTTGCAATTAAATAATGTTTTAGCTGTGGCTGTTTTCTTTTCAAATTACACTCTAAGCTGCCATTGTATATCACTTGTAATTCTTATGTAGTTATCACATAATCCGTAGTTTAGGAATGTGCATGCATTTAGCATTTACTTTTCAGGTGATTAAACGTCATATTACAAGATGCAAAGTGCAAGCATTTGTTTTGTATGTAATATAATCAATTGCGGGTAATTGTGTTTTATAGCAATCGTTTGAAAGCCAAACGGCAGAGACATTTATTTCCTTATTCTACTCCTACTTATTTTCAGAGATTGCTAGAAGTATTTTTGGACAGATTATGGTATCCTGTTACAGTTAACTAATAATTTTTATTCTTTCAGTGATGATTTAAATGAAGATAATCGGATGGAATTTATTTGCATTAGATAGTTATATGTTTGAATTTATTATTTCATAAATATTATTACATGTAAGGTCCATATTTTTTAATATCTCCCGTTGATGTATCAAATGTAAAAATTCTGCATAACATAAAGAAAATGATATAATTACTGTTGGGGTCGACCTTACGGAGGGCGAATAAATACTATTGAATTTTTAAATCCAAATACGTTTGCAGCTCTTCTGCATTTCATTTATGCAGTTCCTGGGTAAACAAACAGCGGATGCGATCAGACTCACTAGCGGCGACAGGCTGATGACATTTAACAGATAATAAAACACAGACTTACTTATCTATCGATAAGTATTGAGCAGTTCTACTCACCGGGTGTCCTCCAGCCCCCTGCCCCTGAATTAGAACTCGAACAGGATAAGGATTTTCATCTGCTGGCTAGCTACTGTGGCCGCAGTCATTGGTAATCGTAGAATAATTACGACCATTATGCATACCTTCTGGTGCACCAACCCTTCAGGGGGGTTCACGATTATGCACTTGGTCCATAGCCAGTCTCTCTGTTATTCACAGGAGATGCCCCGTCAGCCCCACATGCGAAGGGTGTGTCCACACCCCCGCGTAAAAGTCAGTCGATGCCATCCTGACATTAATGTTGCATTCATAATAATAATAATAATAATAGTAGTTCGACGTAAGCACATTTGCGATGCAACCTCTGTCAACTGACTACCTCCCGAATGATTACTAGGGGAATAATGGGTTTAATGATTAAACATGCCACACACACTATCTACTCATATAACTATCCATATTCGCTACTGTTTCCAACAATTACTTATATAGTCACACAAATCTGGTATAACAACCATAATAGGACCCAATGCTTGTAAACCATATATAATACCAAGTAGATAATACGCACCATTCGGGTAGACCCATATAAAACTTTATGGGTTATAAACAATATATAATACCAAGTAGATAATACCTAACCATGCGGGTAAACACATATAACACCACTTCATGGGATATAAACCATAACCTAGGCCAGCGACGCCACTGCTTATATCAGCTGACATTGCCATTGCAGCCCATCTTTATATACAGGGTGTTAGTGAACTGTAGGGCTTGCAAAACACAACAAAGCAAATAAGTTTTGTTAATAAGTGTGTGGTCAAAAGTGTTTTCTTTAGAAAATAGAGCCTCTTAAAGATTCTTTAAGAAGTACCTGAAAATAGGCAAATCAAATTGCATTTTTAATTATTTTGTACAGGTCACACGCAATTTTGAAAAAAAAACGATCTAGACATACATGCATTCAAATAACATCAATTTTGACACAATTCGATATTTTTTTATTTTTATTGCATTCGTTTCTTTCTATAGATTTTATAAATCGTTTTTTTTTTTTTGTTCTGTGGTTTTTTGATAATTATTTTCTTCGTTATTTTCGTTCTGTTTCATATTTTTGTGTTATGGCGAATTATACTTTTGTCGAACAGCATGACATAATGTTCATGTATGGAGCTGCTTGGGGTAACGCACACGATGCTGCTCGCCTGTACCAAGAACATTTTCCGAATAGGAATCATCCATCGCACAAGACCTTTAGTGTAGTTTCACGTCCGCTGCGGGAAGAAAGTACATTCGTTGTCAACAGACACAACTGTGGAGCTACCAGAACAAGACGAACGATGGATTTTGAGGAAGAAGTTTTGGGGAGAGTGGCTGGAAATCCGTCTACTAGTTCAAGAGCCATAGCTCATGAAATGGGAGTGAACCATGTTTCAGTATGGGAGGTACTACATGAGCAGCAGCTACATCCGTACCATCCACAGAAGGTACAAGCCATGGTTCAAGCAGATTTTTCCAGAAGTGTAGAATTTTGCAAGGAATTTCTGCGGCGGTGTAATGAGGATCCAGAATTCCAAGTACACTTATGTTTAGTGACGAGGCATCTTTTACGAAAGAAGGAATATTCAACAGTAGAAACAGCCACATTTGGAACGATGAAAATCCCCATGCTGTGGTTCAAAAAGGATACCAGCAAAAATGTTCAGTGAACATTTAGGCCGGGATTGTTGGCGATAGACTCATTGGACATATCTGCTACCCCGAAGGTTAACAAGAGCAATTTATTTAAATTTCTTGCGCCATGTCCTGCCTGAACTTTTGAAAGATGTTCCACCTCAAATGTGGCTGAAGCACGATTGTGCACCTGTTCATTGTTCGCCGGAAGTCAGGGAATTTGTAAATACCACTTTTCCCAACAGATGGATAGGTCAAGGAGGGCATGTGGCGTGGCCTCCACGTTCTCCTTATTTGATCTCACTTGATTTCTTTTTGTGGGGCCATGTTAAAACGTTAGTGTATGCTACCCCAGTTGAAACTGTAGAAGCACTTATGTATCCTTGCTGCATGTGAAGAAGTTCAACAGACTCCTGGTATATTTGGAGCGGTGCGCAGGAATTTATTTCGTAGATGTGCTCCGTGTGTAGAAGCTGGGGGCCGACATTTTGAACATTTACTATAATTTTGGAATTAGTTATTGTAAATTTTTCAAATAGTTGATTTTTGCTTTGTAATATTGGTTTTTTCTATTGCTTACTTTTGAAACATTGTGTTAATTAAATTTAATTTGAATTTGAAAAGTGGGAAAGAGGGCTTTATTTATCCTGTATTAATTTCCGTCGTTATGGAAACAAATAGTAGGTAGTAAATTGAGTTGCCTACATTTAGGCGCTTCTTAAAGAATTTTTGAGAACAGAGCTATCCCTGAAAATAAATACTTTTGACCATACATTTATTAACAATAAATGTTTGTTTTCATGTATACTTTAAGTCCTAGAAGTTTGTCCCTGCAATTGATTAACACCCTGTATAATCACGTACGTGGTAACACTAAATTCGCACATAGCCACAGACATTCGCATTGGAATCAGTTAGTAGGTTCGGAAACGCAATTAATTACCTATTATGACAAAGATATGCGAGCCTACAACTCGCCCTGATCACTGCCTCACGAAGACTGTCTTGCTGACCCCTCTCAACACTCCGTCACACGGCCTTTCTTTCAAACTATTATCATTCTTTCCAGAGCAGGCAGAAACCGTTGCCTAACATTTCTTTGAATTGCAGTGATAAGTTAGAAAAATTGTTTCGTCAATATGTAAAACAAATTACCTTCAAATATCTATGTAAAAATAAAAAATTTAAGCAGCGCTAAATACGGGGACCTAGGTGACCTTTGAACTTTATCTTCCCCATTTACTTGTGGCAATTCTAAATATTCCGAAAAGAAGAATCAAAATATTCTGTTTTGGATTATTAGTAAGAAATGCTGCTCATACATTTAATGTTAGTTAGTTTACGTAAGCCCCTTGCATCAAGCAAGATTTTCTTATGACCACTAAAGAGTTACATTGATGAACGGTTCCATTTACGAAGAATTTGGTTTCATTCAAACTGACCATTAATCGAATCAAATTTCAATCAAAATCATGCTCAGACAATTTATAACACTTTATAATTCTCTAAATAGTTACGACGAATTAAAAGTTTCATTTGTGATAAAATGTATGTAATTTTTCAGAAAGCGATGAAGTGGCATTTTGCATGAAATTACCAAATGTATTTTCAATTTCACAAGTCGTGAAACTGATTCGGAGCCGCTCTGCGGATAAGCAAGGTTGAATAACTTTTCTAAATCTCTTGGTAAATCCTTCTATCTCCATAGTCTACCATCGTTAGAATTAGATAGTTCACATATATTTAAATTAAGAACGTTGTAAGCCTTTGGCTCTATTTTATTTGTTTCCACAAATAACATCTGTATAGTGCAAACTCAAAAGATTTCAAACCAATTGTTCTTTTCTTTATTCAAAATTAAGTAATTTAAAGCGTTTTCTTATGAGATATGTTTTGTATACTTTTACTGTAAACAAAAATTTCATTCCTGGAAAACCTGAAAAGCTCTCGACATACTACTATTTAACTTTTCCAAAGCTTGTGCGTCATGAAATGCAGATGTGAAGTTATAGGTATGTTTGACTCCGAATTACTTCTATTTGACATAACTAAAAAAACGCTTAAAACACCTAACTCAAATAATTCATAAAAATATTCACTGATAAACTGATATATATTTCTACTGAAGCAAAAAATATCAAAGGAATAAAATATTACCTATGGTTGAATGACATCTGGAGCATGAGTTTAGTTTTCTAATTTAATATATTCTGATTTGTAAAAGAAAATCAGTAGCGAAGATATACTTCCTTTATTTAGAAAAGCTTATTGTATTTTTGCTGATACACAAAAACTTGAAGCACAGGCGAAGCGAAGGATAAGTAATTGAAATATTGTAACAAAATTCACGATTGCATAATTCATTATAATTATTTAATAATTACTATTATACTAATTAGGGTAAAACTGAAAGCAAGTAATATATTCAATGCAGAAACGATTTTCTGAAAGAAATACTCTAAAGGAGTTGTATAATTAAACTTAAATATGCCTAAATGTATGAAATAAGTAAAACAATTCATTCAAATAACTAAATGCAAGCTACCGGTGATATCATACCCAGTGACCTATAAGGAATGAGAACAATCAGAATGAAGGTTAAAGAATGTTGGAATAAACGATCAATGAACTTCAATCTCCTCTAACACTTACAAATATTATCCTATTTTATAATAGTTCTATTATATCTAACATTCTCGGTGGCCATAGAGTTCTGTCTTTATGCTCCAATTATAAATTATAACTCATTATTTTACTTCTACTACATACATAAAATATTTGTTCGGATTAACTTGGTTAATTACTTAGAAAGAAAGATGATTTAATCTTTTTTAAACTTTCAGTAATTTACATTAAACAGTGAAAAGTTATACGTCTACCAACATTTTTTGCATACTCCAACATTTGAACAGAACTGCAATATGTATATAAAGTCATCCCAAGGTTCTAATGCGACTGGTTCTGATTTTTATAACTAATGTTGTATGACGTCTTTAAATTTCAAGTGCTTTTTTATATACCGGTTTTAGATAACCATACCTTACTTTATATTTATATTATACATAATATTTTATACCTTGATTATTGAGGGAAATTAGTCTTCGGATTTATGACAACTTATTTTAAACGTTAGCCCCTAATAGGTATAAGTTCATGATGGTCTTAAACAATTCATTAAAATTGTCACAGTTTCCCTATCGACTTTTCACAGAAAAACCTTTGCTGTCGTATATCTTTTATATTCAGTAGGAATGACTTTAAATAAAAAACAATAATTAGTTGCATACATAAATTATCACTTATCTCTTCCTGAATAAATCATATTTAATGTAAAATACAGTAACTGCCAAACAATAATTGATGAACAGTGGTAAAGTATCAAAGAAAATTTAAACGGCAATCGTTTAACTGAAGAAGATAATGTCTAATATTGCTGAAGGTGTCCGATAACAGGTAAAAATGCTTCTCCTAACGTAGGACTATGAAGAAAAATACTAGCTGGGAGGGTATCTTATATACAACAGTAACCAAAACGCTCGCGAACATAATCTACATCTACACTTTGAAATAGAACTATAGTCAGCTGCAAGATTAGGGAAATAAGGAATGACCACTGATTAGATTTACCAAAGAAATGGAGAACGATTCTTATGGCGCACAAAACAAAATTTGGATAATTATGAGAGGAAGCAAAGAACAATGTTAAACCATTTCACCTAGGTGTAAGTGGTCATGAGATCAATGCTGAAGACGAGTATGAACAAGAAGCATATTAGAAATTATCGTACCAGAAGAACAAGTACCTAAGAGAAGCAATTTAAATACAGAAAATACCGGTAGTCGACGAGAACAAACAAGTAGTTAGGTATGGTGGACAGCGATTAGTAAAAAATATAACACCACTTTTTCAAATAACTTATTAATAACGGCTACATCCAAGAAAATGGATAAACCAGTATTTCCACCCATATCTTAAAAACGAAAGCAAAAGGAATATAGACAATTACAGATGAATAATATTATTATGTTCTGTACTAAAGTTACAAACAAATATTACAAATGAATAAAATAACAAACTCATATTTATTAATGAAGAACAACAAGGTTTCCGCCCAAGCAGATCAACCACTGATGCAATATTTTACAAACACCAAATTAAAGAAAAACTCCTTACATTTTGTGCTGCTGCCTTTCTTTACTTTGTACATATGACCAAGAAAATCAGGGATCAGAAAGGTAGAAGCAGGATACAGAATGGACGATCAAGAATTAAAAGTTGTGCGCTAAGTGGACGATGGCCATATTCTTCAGGATTTGCTAAAGAAGTACCAACAATTGCAGAAAGATAGAATATAGGGACCGCGGTGGTCTAGTGCGAGAACGCATTGGCCACTCGAGGTCACAGTAAATGCAGTCGCTCCGTTGGGGCGATCGAATCCCGCATTTGCTTAGTTAAGTTTAGGGTGCATGTTGCATGAATGTTTAGTATGAATGAGTGAGAAAAAAAAAGAAAGATAGAATATGAACATCTTGACATCAAAATCCGAATACTTCCCCATATATAGAGAAACGTGAAGGTTAAAACTTGCTATTAAGAATTAAACTGTGGAACAAGTAATGCAATTCGATTGTCTGGTAGTCGATATCTCAAGCTATACGAATTATTATGAAGAAATAAAGCAATATGCAAATAAAACTGCGACAGTTGCGGGAACTATAAGGAATGAGTATGGGAAGTAAAGTCAGAATTTGTAAAACTTTCGTTTAACCAAATATGTCTTACGCAGCGGAGATAAGAGACAGCGAAGACATAGTGCGACAGACGAGACAGCGAAGGCGGATGTGACCACTATCGAATAACAAACATTGTAAGAAATCAAAATTGCACGCTGCCAAAAGATCGACTAAAAGATGGCAATGTTGTTGGACTTTTGCGTTACAAGAGTCACCTAACGGTTAAATTACAGGTCTGTGACCTAACTTACGAATAACATGAAGTTTACCCTATGTTATCCATACAGCGAAGGCGAATGTGACAACTATCGAATAACAATACGCTCCCAGGGAGATCGACCAAAAGATGGCAATGTTGTTGGACTTTTACGTTACGAAAGTCAGCTAACCGTTGAACTAAAGGTATGGGACGTAACTTACGAATAACAGAGGTTACTTTATCCAGACAGCGAAGGCGGATGTGACCACTATCGAATAACAAACATTGTAAGAAATCAAAACCGCACGCTGCAGGAGGATCGACCAAAAGATGACAATGTTGTTGGACTTCTACGTTATAAGAATCACCTAACCGTTGAGCTAAAGGCCTGCGACCTAAATTACGAATAACAGAGATTACGTAATCCAGACAGCGAAGGCGGATGTGACCAATATCGAATAACAAACGTTGTAAGAAATCAAAACCGCACGCTGCCAGGAGGATCGCCAAAAGATGGTGATGTTGTTGGACCTCTACGTTACAAGAGTCACCTAGCCGTTAAATTACAGGTCTGGGACCTAGCATACATTAATTGTTATTGCGTGCGGACCAATCACGAAGAGGAGGTGGAGTTCAGGATTGGCGCCAAATTTAAAATTCTCCTAGTTTCTTGTTGTCGGTCTCGTAAAGATCCCGCCAATTTTATAACTTAATGGGTGACGAATATCTGAAATAGACGGATAATAGACACTTCTTAAGTTTTGCTTTATTTTTGTAGTTTTACAATATATAACATTTATATGAATGTATATATTTAATATTGCATAATTGTACAGTACATAGCATAAATATTTAATAAAAATAAAACATAATAAAAACAAACTACAAATATAAATATAAAACTTTAAACAATTAAACTGTCCTCCCTCCACCAACCCCAACGGACCAACCTTCCATCAACCAACTCTGTACTTAACTAAAATTCTGAATATTAAACACATGATTATGCAGTCTTTTTAAAGAACACTTACCGATTCATTTTAATTTTTTATTGGGGTAGTATGTCTGTAACTCGATTTTTCGTTTCTTGCTAATATCATTGTTTTTCTTTCGCTCTAAATTATTCTTGAAAGTTCTAAACATGCCCATATATTCCTGAAATGATTCCTCGTCTAGGTTCCTTGTATAATTAAAAATTTCCTCACATGCAATCTGTAAATATATTTTACCTTTGCGTCTAGTTATAATATTTTTTTAAAATATACCTCTCGACTTCTATCAAAATTTATACATTCAATTGCTTCATTATTTTTAGTCTTCTCATTTAAGTATTGATATAATTCATCCTGATAATGAATTTTACTGGTTGTGGGTTCTTCAACATGTAAAGCTTCATTTGCATTTTCTCTATCTAGAAGACCTGAAACAGACTCACTCCTCCCTGAAACATTCTTCTCACTCCCCCTTTCATACAAAGCTACTGCATGAATATGTTTACACAAGGCAGTTTTCACGGCATACTCTGGACATTCACAAGCATATCGATGTATACATACTTTACATTCATTACAATTCACACTTCTGCAATCCTCATCACACAATTCATTAAAAGAAACAATATAAAATTTCTCACCTGATGTCGTTTTCACTTGAAACTTACCCAACTCCACTATCTGTACCAAATTTATCATTTCCTCCGCCTTCTTGTGCGCCTTAGCTGTGGTTTTGTGCTGATAATTATTAGCATTGGGCCTCTCGCTGTTCAAAATCCTTTTCCACATCTTATCATCAACAAGTTCTTCTAATAAATCTAACAATTTTTCAACTCTAAAAATTTTATAAAAAAATTATTTAATTTCAGAAATTAAATTATGTTTCACCTGATATTTCGATTGCCATTCATTTTATTATGCTTCAATAGTTTTTATGCAAACTCTCAATTGCCATGTTGGTATTAATTCCAGCATTAATCCTATGACAATGAGCCCACATCATAATTCGACTATCACTCTTAAAATAATATCTGAAAACCCAAATAATTTACTATTTAACTAATATTTTTAACTAATAATTTTACTAATTAAAAATTTAACATAATAATCATACTGTTTCAGGTAATTTAAAAAATCAAATTCTTCTTCTTCTTCTTCCAAATACTTAAAACATCTTTCCACTAAAGCCGTAAAATTTTCGACATTTGTCTCCTTCAAAATTTTTCTCAGGTCCATCTTCGTTTTTAATTTATTTTCTTTTTTCTTTAGCTATGATCTTCCTTGGATATTCCAGTTCTTTACAACATGCCAGCTACACAGTAGATGTCTAGGTTTTCTCTCAGTTTGCATCACCTTAGTCCACGCATTATAATATTTAGGGTCATCGTCAGTCATTATAAATCCCACTTCAATGTATTCTCCCATTTTTTCTCTTAATGCCCTAAAAAAAACTTCTTGAATTACTTGGTCTAATCTATTGGAAAGCAAAAAAGCAACAGGGAATCCCATATTTTGATCATCCTTAATTAATACTGTTGTCAAGTCCCAATTCCTTTGATTTGTCCCGTGAGTTCCGTCGATGCAAATTAGTCGTTTATGATCCCTTAATTTCTTCTCCATGACGTTGTCCATAAAGCCCACTGCAAAATCCTCTTTATTCAAGTCAGAATGATCTTCACCTATATATAATGCATTAACAGATTAGTGTCCACCACCAACTAAAACATGTTACCCCATAAAAAACTATAACAGATTAGTTCCCACCACCAACTAAACCATTTGACTCCAGAAAAAATAACAAAATTGTAACATCCCAACCGTGCAGTACCCTTACTTGTCAGTTTATAAACAAAACAATATTCAAAATGTTTACTTGCCAATTTTTTTGAATAAAAATGCCTGGTTTTTCCCTTCGGTATTCCATTCTTCAACTTTTAGTGCTGTAGCCAACATGTCATCTGCATCTCTTTTTTTATCTATATTGAATTTTCTAATTAAATATGTTAAATCTGCTCTTGTGATTAGATTTATTCTCTCCAGTTGATTATCCCTGATTTTCCTTGCATCCTGTAATATTCTCTCATTTGCAACTCCTGCCTTTAATTGTTCGACTATCATTTCCTGTTCTTGTTTCAGCAACCGCTTTGTTCTTAATTCGTCTTGATGTCCCACATGCGTTTCAATAAAGTGCACACTTACCATGCCTGTAAAATGTATAGCAGCTTAATAATTACTAATAGTCCTGGAGAAACTTTTACGAATTACCATTTGCTGAAAATTTTGCAATTATCCTTGATGGGCACATTCCTGAAATTTTAATACTGCCACCAGTCTTCATAGCTCTTTTGGCACAATTGCTTTGGAAGCCTAAATTATTTCAACTAATTATTGTTAATATTCATTATAAAAATTGTAACTGCCCTACCATGCGAATTACTTCGATTACAAATGTAATAAACAGTTTGACCACCGTTTGAACTTGTACAGCTTCTGTTACATGCATAATCAACTTCCCTGTTTTCCTTAGTTTTCCAAGCTTCAAATCCCTCCTTGTTCCTGAAACTCAGATTAGATTGTTTGATACTTACACAGTGCACTTGTGTTAAATGCTTAATTAGAATGCCACAGCTTCCAAATCCTTCTTTTCTATCTTCCGGGCATAAAGGGCAATAATTATGTCGGTATGTTGTTTCCACTTCGCTGTTGTGTATTTTTTTCAAATGGCGATTCTTTGCTGAAACCGTACTAAATTTCTTTTGGCATACACCGCATACAAGTCTGCTGTCTGTAGATTGTTCCAAATCCATGATCCGTATCCTAACCTAGAACTTAACAATTTGATGAAAACAAAATTAATCTGATAGCAATGAAAATTGCTGATTTTAACGGTTTTGCTGGTAACACTATAAATACAGATTGAGAAAACCCGCTGAGAGCAATGAAAATTGCTGGTTTTAAAAGTATTTCTGGTAATACACGTTAAGTTATAAAATTGGCGGGATCTTTACGAGACCGACAACAAGAAACGAGGAGCAATCAAGAACTTGCACTAGTGTACATTTTTAAATTTGGCGCCAATCCCGAACCCCACCTCCTCTTCGTGATTGGTCCGCACGCAGTAACAATTAATGTATGCTGCTACTTCGGTATACAAAGAATGAGCACTTTTCTTTGCGTCTGTTTTGCAGGGCAGAACATTAACCCACAAGTTTTAGTTTAGGGTCAAATACTTCGGACTACCAAGACATTTCTTTGCCAAATAAATTC